>OX422209.1:494564070-494791570 GCA_949130495.1 Sambucus nigra | reverse complement strand
GTATGTTTGTGTGCATGTACGTGTGTGTGTATGTGTGTGTGTGTGTGTGTGTGTGTGTGTGGTGGGGGTGGGGCAGGGTGTGTGTGCATGTGTGTGTGGTAGGGGTGGGGGTGGGGTTGTTTGTGTGTATGTGTGGTGGGGGAAGGGGGTGGGGCAGGGGGGAAGGGGAGGTTTAACAGTAAAAATTCATTTTTATTTGTAGCAATTGTATATATTTGCATGTCTTCTTCTAATTCATTTTGATTTGTACTAATAACATTTTGTTACAACAAATGTCTCCTTCAGGTATTAAGGCGAGGATGATGATGTTATTTGGGCTCGGTGGTAGCGGAGGCGACGAGGGCTCCTTGGCCGCTAGGCTCCCTAAATATGGAAAATTGGGGATGGATATCGACAACAAGTCGGGGCTATTAGTGATATCCCTCGAGCTGGTAAAGACGATCATCGACCCGGGGTACATTAGTTGTAAGGAGGTGTCATATGATCTCAAGTTAGCTGTTTCGGTGGCACTACATGTAATGTATTTATATTTATACGAATATTTCAATTTCAATTTTGATTTCAATTTAATTTTATATTTATGTTTATATTTATTCGCAACTAACATTGTATTTGTTGGATAGGAACAATTCAGCCTAGATCCAAAGCTATGCGATTCCGTCTTGGAGCAGTTGAGGGAGAAACACAAGACGTGGAAGAAAAATATGCGAATGCGAGAATCCGTCCCACCGAAGGAGCCGATCTCATTGGAAAAATGGCAACAGTTCGTTGACAATGAGATCGGGGAGCGACAATTGGCATCTCGCTAATCGGGGAGGGATAATCGGGAAAAAAATATGGACGTGCACTACTCCGGCCGGACGTCTTACGCCGAGGTGGATCATAGGATGATGGTAAGATTTAATTTTTTTAAAACTACAAAACTAAATTATTCTGCATCCTTTTAATATGCGGGGCTGATACTAATTTTACTTTATTTTATTTCAGGACAGGGAGTGGCCCTGGGGTAGGCCACATAGGCTCGATACTTATGTGGCTCTTCGAACGAAGAAGGGGAAGGATAGGGAGGTGTCGCCCAGCGTCGCGGCCACGATTGTAAGTAATCCGACACTTTACTTTTTGTTAATTATGTTATAATTTTTTAATTTACTTATTTTACTAATCATGTGCTTTTTATCGTTTTTGGCAAAGCTTAAGGAAGTGCATGAGTCGTAGTCTAATGCCGACAAGGCATCTTTGTCCACAGACGAACTCAGCCAAGTTCTTGGCTCTAATCTCAATGGGAGGACAAGGGGGTGAGCTCACAGGTGGCCAAATATAGGATCATCGGATTGGAGACGAGCGACACTGGCTTAGCTCGAACGGTGGACTCGCATGACACGAAGCTGTCCCGTTTGGAGGCGACGGTCCAAGATATGTTCTCATTCATGAAGCATTCGTTGGTTGGAAAATGCAAGGGGAAAGGTAAGGAGAAGGTGGTGGAGGAAGAGGTGCGGGAGGACGAGGTGCAGGATGATGAGGATATGGACCTCGCTGCTTCATCGTCGACACGTGCGGACTTTGATGATCCACTTCCCTATTTGGATACCTTTGACCGACCGATATCGACACTTGGTTTGCCCAGCGTGTTTATACTAGACATATTTGATGGCCAGGGGATAGGGCGTGGGTTGAGGGACCCGAATATCATCCAGGTTGGACTAGTTCATGGATGTGAGCCTCAAGACATCGAGTCCAAGGTGCTCGTCACGCATGTGATACCTGGGAAGGAGAACTCCCCATTGTGGTTGCGCAAACAATATGGCACGATGTATATCAGTGGGTATGTCAATTCATATATCGTGTGGCCTACTCACCTCCTCAGATTTAACCTTACCCAAGACATGTAGTGGCATTATTTGAATTGAATTATTTTTAAGTTAGTACATTTGAATTATATTTGGTTTATATCGTGATGCACATTGTCTCTATTTTGAATGTATATTTGCATTATCTCTATTTTATTTGGATATATGAGGCTTGAATAGGTACAACGTTGCTACAATAGGTACAAATATACTGCTGGGCAGTGGCAGTGGCCAAACTGCCTAGTAGATTTTTTTCAATTCTACCCAGAATTGTCATGGTCATTGACCATGACAATTTTTTAAACATTGTCACGGGTTTGTCACGATCCTTAACCGTGATAAAACTTGTCAATGTTAAGGACCGTGACATGACCGTGGCAAGTCTAATGAACTTGTCACGGTCAATGACCATGACAAGTCCGTGATAACAAAAGTTGTCACCCCCGGAATTATCACGGTCATTGAACTTGACAAGTCCAACTTGTCAAGGTCAATGACCGTGACAATTCAGAAGATTTGGTGTAGTGTCATGATTAGATATGAAATTCTATATGAAGTAAGTATTGATACTTGATTATGATGATTAAACATAACATATTTCAATGTTATATGAAAACTGAATAACATACGAGAAATGATAATAATGAAGCGTGTTGTATGGGTGGTACGGGAGAGTAGACTTGATAAGATCGGTTATATACTTTAGTCGAGATGGCTTGGGTATGATATCTAGGTGGGATAAGTATAGAACGTTAGGTGTGCACATTATATGAGAGGTGAGGAAATTCAAGGGAGTGTGCGTGAACCTAACATGTGTAATCAATAACCGATTTTAATTACGATAAACTTCTTGCTAAAAAATTTCAAATGTTTTGAGTACTAACTCTTGATATAAAAATATTTTCAAAACCTTTTAGGTGTCCAGCCACAGGGATGCCATACTTAATGGTTTCATTCCAGGGACTCGGAGCTGTAGCACTGTGGACGCTGACAGGATTTTGAGTAGACGATTCTTTCATTCAGATCCAGCATAGGATGTCATTCACACAAGTAACCCTGGGCTATTTGGATGGATGGGTATATTAAAGATCTGACTTATTTGGATGTGCATATGGAGCATGACAGGAATGAGGGTTACAAATGGGGTTGGTTGAACCTTCTCTCCTTACTCAAAATAAAAAAAAATGATGAATTATGGCACTGGCATACCCCAGGGATCGTAGACTATCCTGATCATAAGGTAAGTCGATCCATATTATCTTGAAGAATCTTTGATGGCTTTATCTTTCTACTTGAGCTGAGAATCTTGGTCGGCCAGAGCTTTCTTGGTTCTATCTTCATCAACAGTGGGTTGAACAACTATACTTTACCTTGGGGATTGGCCAGGTTTGGTCTTCTTCTTCTGTAAATCTTCCAGCTCTTCTAACAGCCTGTGATTCTCAGTCTCCAAGAATGAAACCCCTTCATCCGGACAGATGGAAGTTGATTTCTTCAAACTTTCAAGTTCGTTCCTTAGTGCATTATTTTCCCTCTACAACATGACAGTAATTGATAGGTAATTCTTCAGTTCTTGGTTCAAGATCAATTCCTTCTTATTCATTGCAAAAGTAAGATCTTTTAACTTCTTGTCAAAATCCCAACTCTCAATTAATGCCTTACACTTTCCTTCATAATCAGAATGGAGCAGTGCCTTGGAAAGTTTGTGATCCTCCTGAGTCTTATCAATCATCTCATAATAACAAGCATTATTGGCTACATCTATGTCTAAAAAGGCAATGAAGATGGATGTAAGAGTCCTTCACATAGTGAGAAATATTTAGGACGAACAACCCTGATATATCAACCTCGAACAAAGGAAAATGCCCCGCCTTAAATGGATTTTTGCACTGCTTAAGTAGGTCAGATTTAGCAGGAACAATAGTTTTTGTCCTAGAATCAAATTAGAAATTTACAAGTATGAGTGTATGGGGCAAAATCAGAGAAATAATTAACGCAGAGGATACCAATCAATAAGAAATCAATATCATTTGAAGATTGTAAACAACTGAGCAAAAAAGTTTCTTTCATTAATTAAAGTCATGATTATAAAGATGGTTACAATAGAAAGAACATAGAAGAAGAAAATAAAAATACACGAAAGAAAGAAAAAAAAGAAACTGGCTAAAAAAAGGAGATAAACCTTATCCTTATCTTTGGCTTGGTCCTGGTTGGTAACAGGCATGTCGACAATAGTAGATGGCCCCATTGAAGTATCAATAGGCACCATTGAGTATTCTCCAGACCCTTTTTTTTCATCAAACTCCTCATCCAAGTTAAGAGGAGTGTCTGAGTCATGCCTTTGGAAAATCTCAAAGTTTGCCTCTGTACCGACCACCTTCAGTGCCTCCGACCAATATTCCTTATAGGATAGTTTCTTTGCACACTCTAGTCGGACAGAATTTGCAACAACGTGTTTTCTCCCAACCCTTTTCAAAAGCAGCATCCTTGTCTTTTTTCCCTTTGGCCTTCAAAGAGGAGACTTCAGCACTCAGGCCAGCCACTTTATCTTCAACAGTTTTAGCTAAGTTCTTGGACTCTGTCAGCTTATTCGTTGTAGCTTTGTCCCTATCCTCGAACTCCTTTAACTTATTCTCGGAGGCCTAGTCTTTCTTCTCATCACCTTTTATCTTTTTTTCTGCCGCCACTTCCTTATCCCCAGCCTCTTGCATCTGCTCATCACAGAGTTTTTATTTAGCTTCAAGAGCCTTCTAGGAATCCTTTAAAGATTCCCTTAGACCATCAAAGGCATATTATACCTCAACTGAGGAATATTTTAACTGATTGTCATTCTCCATCATACGATTAAAGTCAACAAAAAACTACATGAGAATAAACACTCGACATCAAAAAAGTTCCGTAAAAAGGGAGACAAATAAAAGATTGATAAGTACCAAAGCCAAATTCTGGCAAGCTTTTTCTGTCAATCTGGTTCTAAGTCATGGAACTGATGTCACTCTGTTAGCTATAAGGTTTACATCCTTAATTAAACCTCTGAGCAAACTAGGATTGATGGCCAGAGAAGCTGACCCAGTGTCACCCAGGTCGGCTTAAACTTTTTTAACCAACTCTTATTGGTCGTCTTAGACTTTCTTCACTTGCTTCTAAGGGCCAATCAAGCCTTTTTTAAACCTATAGCACCAGTTTCAGTATCTTGGATCTCTTCAGCATTACGAACTTAGGGAATCTTTTTATTGTCCTGAGACTTCTTTTCAACTAGCTTCTTACCAGTATCAACATTCTTTTTGGGAGGGGGAGATAATGGACCACTCAGCAAATTGGGAATTTTTCCTTTGCCCATGTCGGATGGAGGAGAAATAAGGATATCTAATATATCGAAAGACTCAAAAGAAGAAGAAGTTCCTCCTTAGATGAACTCATCCCTAGAATATTCTACAATTGAAGAAGTAGATATAGGTTCTTCTTCTAAATTGATGGAAACATGTGGCAAGGTAAGTGTTGGTCGGGCAACAAAGGAAGTAATAGATCTCTTGTACTCTAACAACACTGAAGAAGCTCAATGATATTCTTCTCCAACTCTTTGATTAAGACACCACAAGAATTTAAGCTTTTCCATATTGATTTCACCTTATTTAGGACACCTCTTCTTACTCTGCACCACAGGAAAAAAGAACAACAAATTTAGTGGGCAAAATTCATAAACAAATAACAAAAGGAAGAAAAGTAAAGAGCATAATCGTAACCTATGCCACTCCCTTATTAGGTACACTTAGGACCAATGTAGGACTCCCCCACAGGAAGGGGAGCATGTTGCCAGTTCTTAAAAACTACACCATAATCCCAATAGTCCTTATTGAAATCTAGAAGGTTCACTACAAGATCCATATTAGCTTGCCTAGTCTTTAAATAATATGTGCTCTCTCTAATATTTCCCCATTTATAACAAAAAATCAACTCATGAACCCAGATATGAGTCCCATAAATCTCATTTAGCCTATTAACACCATTTACAACCCTCCAAGTGTTTAGTGCTACCCTAGCACGAATTACGTCACAGAGTTGACAAAACTGAAGAAAAAGGGGGTTTAGTGAAAATGTGATGCCACATTCGATAATAAATAAAATGGGAATCTAATGACTCTCAAAAAGAGAATACACGTCTATTAGACCATATGCTATCTATAAACCTACCCAAGTTAGAATTATTCTCTTTTCTCTAAACTCCTCTAACGAGCCCTCATCCACAATGTAAACTATGGTGGAAATAGAGAAAAGGATGAAAAAATAAAGAAATAGGGCAAGAAAGCTTACAGGGATCTATAGGTAACTGGAAGAACTCGAGAAAATAATGATAAACCAACAAGAAGTGAAAGATAATAAAAGGAAATTTTGAGAACGAAGGAAAATTTTAAGTGCAGAAAAGTCTAGGTGAAGAGAAATGGAAGGAAACTTCTACCTATTTATAAGTTTCCTCGATAAACGGGAACAAAATGATTAACTAAACGGACGATTGAGCTATCGTTTGTTGCATGTTATCCTCCAGTGGTTCAAAAAAATTTGAATTATTTACAAAATTGCCATTATCAATAGTACCAGTAAAAAAAATTTACAAGTGTGGGAGGTCGACTGCCGACCAAAAACTAAAACATTATGCCGAGAAATATTCTGGGAAAATCTCTCTATACTTTTGATCAATAATAAAACATGGAGAATGGGGGATTTTGTTGTATATAAAAATTATCTTTCCAAGTGGATCAATGAAATATAGACACCTTCCATTCAAGGTGGCCATATAGCTATCTTAATCGACATTAGAAGAACCTAGTCGGTTGGAAGGCTGACTAACTCTAAAATTTAAACCATCAGGCCACTCCAGACCATCTTAATCGTTAGTAGCCATCCAAAAGTTGTTCGCTTCACCTTCCATGATTACTTTTAAAGAAAAATGCTAGAAATGGATTGCTAAAGAGAGAAATAAGGAAGTTCAATAAGTTGAAAGTGTGAAAAATGAAGGAGGTCGCACCTCTTTTTATAAGGATCCAAGGGGTATGTCGATCAGTAGTACCTTAGAAATGCCTATCAATAGTGACCCTTCACCTTGCTCAAAAAGCCCAAGAGTTCACGTTTTATGCCAATAGTCACCCCTATGCCAATGCCTATCAGTAGTCCCCTCAAATTTCATTGCCAAAAATTAAGAAAAATAAGGAAATTGACTACAAAATTCTCAAAAATTCTCCAAAGGACCAAGTACATAAGATCTTCGAGAAATACTCTAAACGAACTGCACTAGCACTTATAAAGCCCTTACCACTACAATACTTCCCAGTATAATTGAAATGAAAGAATGTCACTTTTCATAACTATTGATCATCAAAACTCTTTACGTTTACAAAATTGACCTAGGCTCATAGAATCGACCTCACCCCTTTTAGTCAGTCGTTTTCACTTGTTAGGTTCACAGAATTAACATAGGTCCGCAGAATAGGCCCCGACCCTTTGATTCAGTCAATATCTAATATTTAGGTCCTTATAATTGACCTAGGTCTATATAATTAGCCTTGACCCTCTGAGTTGATCACTTTCACTCTTTAGGTCCACAAAATTGACCAAGATTCCAAGAATTAGCCTCGACCCTCGAAATCAATCGCTATCCACTCTTTAGGTTTGAAAATTTGATTTAGGTCTGAATAATTGGCCTTGACCCTCTAAATTGGTCTCTATCCACTCTTTAGCTCTCCAAACCGAGCGATGATTATTGCATCTTCATAGGGCTCTTAAAATCCTTTACAATGGTCAATATCGTGCATGAATCAGCCTTACGGTTTGTACGTATTTTCCTTTTTACTATAAAACCTTGACCTAGAGGTTGTCGAATGGTAACAAGATCTATTTAACTTGGTCAACCCTCCAACCCGAGCATATCTTATTATTTTCTCATAGTTTTTTGAATCCCCTTTCTAAAGGACCATACCGTGTATGAATCAACCTTGTTGTTCACACATACTTGCCTTTGTACTCAAAGAATGCATCGAGTGCTTCAGGGCCCCTTTTAACTTTAGTCAAATTTCAAACCCCAGAGTTGAATATATATTTTCATAGGGATCACAATACCCTATCCAACGATCCTGGTCGTGTGTAATTTGGACTTAGGGTTTGTATTTTATGTCTATTTTTTTGAAGTAGTCCTTTTAGATAGCCTATAGGCAGACGTGTACTGTAATTTGCTATCAATCCAGGGTATGTTGATAGATAGGCTAGTACCTATACCGATTGGCAGATCTCATAATCCTAGTTTTGGCTATTTAAGGAGGCCATGACCTCATTCTCAAGGGGCCCTTTTTTGGCAGTTAAAAAATTCTCTGCCTCAAATTCACCACATTTTCATCCTAAAAAATCTTTTTTTCCAAAAATCCTCTCCACTTTTATTACATCCCTTTAACCCCACATTCTCCACCCATCTTATCCTTACTCTACCACTATTCAACCACTATAAAAATTAGCCTACACCACTTCAAAATCAATAGCAAAGTTATATAAGAGGTCTACTTCTACCCTTTTACATATCATTTAATTAGTGTTATTCATTTAATTTTTCCTCCACTTTTGATACATTTTTATCTTATTTCACTTATCACCTTAACTAATCTCCTTTTATATTATCAATACACAAAAAAACTTATTTTAATAGAAAACCAAAAAAGACAAAAAAAAAAGGGTTCCCCATTAAACCCCAAAGTAGGACTTCCTTTCTTTTTCTACACTTTCACACTTGAGCACGTTTTCTTCAAAACCAACTAAAGTCGAGTCCTAAATTTGGATTTGTATGCTTGTCATATGTGGAACTACATGGACTTAGATGCCCATTTTGACTACATAGGTTTCCCGAACCATTATCGGAATTCGAGTCCTATTTTATTCACTGCACTATTTTGTTTAAATTTTATATTTAGTAGTATTGCATATATGCATACACCTACAAATTAGTGTTCCCACCCGACATGCACATTCATTGCCTTATAGTGAATCATGATTCGGTGGTCATTAATAACATATTCTTTCTTTCATATACTTCTTAGTATGACTCCTCTCATCTCTTTCCATGACATGAGTAAGATGATTTCTTTTTCTCACCTATTTTCACTTCACACACATTATACATATGAGTCACATATTGGAGAAAATGGAGAACATTATTATAGCTCATGAGAGACCAAAAAGGTGGAATGGTTGCCTAACACATTCCCATTCCATAGCATAGTCCCCAGACCCTCGATTCATTTAGTTTCGTATGCATCAGTTTGTCTTTGATGTCGTTCTTTCGAGGAAGACTACATTATTTAGCCTATTTTGAGAAAAATAGGTTGGAAACTCCATTTTTGTCTTTTTCTCACCTTTTGAAGACGATTAATTTATATATGTGGTAGCCCACAAAGATCGTGCGAGTGGCGAAAAGAGGATCTCCATCCTCCAATCCCTGCACGCGCTAAAAGATATTTCCTTCTTTTCTCTCCTCTCGGGGCGAGCCCGCGTCGGAGGAATCCTAGAAGGCAATAATTAGGGTTTGAGAGGGGTGAGAGAAAACACTGTTCATATTTTTTTGAAGAGTCTAAAAGAGAGAAGACTATATATAATTCATAAAGTTGAGTTTTATTTCAAAATGTGCCCAGACTCCTACCTAACTTTTGGGAGGATCATACACTAGAAGATCCAAGATTTTCATAAGTTTAAGCAATATTTTAAAGATTCAAAAGAAGGCATCCATTCATCAATAACATACACAATTCTCCACATCGGATCACAACCGGATTCACGAAGGTATTGTGTTCTAAACCCTTGGTTTGTTCTTCAAGTCAAGTTCTTGGTTTTAATGTTTGATTAATCAAAGGTCCATGAATGAATTTTTTTTATTCCTCATATATCGATTACCAACTGGCTTTGCATCCTTATCTCTTTTTTTGGAAAACCTCCTATAAATAGGAGTGAGGAGCAACATTTTTATTCAAGACTTTTCATTATTTTTTAGTTTCAAAAATCTCTCAGTGTTCACCCAAACCTAAATATATGCCCAAACAATTTTAGATGCAAGACTCATCTAATTACGCTTTGAGATCTAGTTTGTGGGAACCTCTAGTTTATTCTCTCATTATCCTGATCGAGAAAAGTTTTGTATGGGGGATGATATGCCTGGTTGGTTTTCATATAGTGGACTCCATATTGTGTGATGGCTATTGAGTTATTCAGTGGATACCGAGACGTGTGAGTACTCATGTGTTGTGGTAGTTTCATATGTGTGGACTCATTCACTCTCCTATGGAAAAGAGGTAAAATATTGAAGATGCATCAAGACATTCAAGGGCATCGAGTCATAATGTAAGTCTTCTGTCAGTCTTGTGTGATTTCGTATCATAGTGAATTTGTATGGCAGGGACATCTGAGTTTTTTCCCATTTGAGTTTTTCTCATACCATATGCATTGTGGTTTATTAACTCTATTTTATCATGCATTCACCTAGATGCATGTTTAGGTTAAGATAAATTTGGTTAATCAGATTAGTCATAATTTGTTTAAAACAGTTTATAAGTTTGAATTCGGTAACTTGCTTAAGTTCGACTCAAAATTTTAAAATTTTAAAAATAGTTGTTTCGTTTGTTTTGCACCCTTTACCATATTAGAACCCTTTGGGACTGTAGCTCTTTCAAATTATTATCATATATAGAATACTAAGTTATTGTGTTAGATTAGTGTTTAGGCCTGAATTTTAGTTGCTTTTATATGGAGGGTTAATCTTATTTTTTACAACCTTCATTTTATGGGTCTAACTACGTGTACTGGAAAGTGCGTATAAACTCAACACTTAGGTTGTTATATGAGAGGGTATGGCAAGCAGTTGTTAAGGGTTGGTCCCCACCCACAGCCTTAGTTGGTGACTATAGGATTCCCAAACCCGTAAAAACCTGAAGTGAGGATGAGATTAAACTGTCCAACTATAATTCACGTGGTCAGATTGATTTGTTTTGTACGGTCACATCAAAGGAGCTCCACTATATTATGACATGTGAAATGTATAAAGATGCTTGGGACATACTCCATCACTTATAAAGTTACTAGTGTTGTTAAGGCTTCCAAACTCCAAAATCTCACCACTCTGTTTGAAACCATAAGGATGGATGAGAGTGAAACCTTCGATGAGTTCTATGATATACTGTCAGATATCATGAACTCGTCTTTTAACGTGGGAGAGAGAATACCCGAATTTCGTGTAGTCAAGAAGGTCATAAGTTCTGCTCCTAAAAGATTACATTCAAAAGTGACAGTTTTGGATTTCCTGGGTACTTTGGATTATACAAAACTATAAGATATTATAGGTGATCCTCAAACTAATGAGCTTGACATGTTTCCCTCCAAAAAGACCAAGAAAGATAAGGGCCTTGCTTTGAATTCCCGGAAGGAGGAAACACGTTCTTTGAATAACGAGTCTGAGACCGATTCTGATGACATGGCTATATTTGTGAAAAAGTTTTAAAAAAAATTCAAGTTTGAAAAATAATTGAAAGATGAAAAGACGTTTGAGAAAAGAAACTTTAGCAAGGCTATAAACTACCTAAAAATCCTAATGATAATTTGAAGGGGGATGATTCGGATAGATACTTTGGGTGGGAGGGATATGGACATAAGTTTCGAACTAAAATAAGGAAGGAGGGAAAGAAATCGAAGGTGTACAATGCCACCCTTAGTAATAGTGATCCATAAGAGGAAATCGATTCCCCCATTGAGCACAACTACACTACGTTCATGACTAGTCTTGCAATCCTTGATGAAAAATTTTCCCATGAAGATAATTCTGAGCATAACACTTATGAGGAAATTGTTTATGATTCCCAAGTGAGTGATAATGGAGAGAGTATAAAAGAATAATAATATGATGAAGAGGGGGAGAAGAGTAAACTCCAAGTTACATTTCGTAAGTTATATGCAAGAACGATGAAATTAAAAAAGGCTTACTTGAAGTTGGAACCTAGGCTGAAACACCGTGTCCTACGTAATTATGAGAATGTTTTGATTGAGGATATTTGGGAATATGAGAAGAATCTTAGGGAAAAACTCACATTTGTTAAGGGGGAGCGAGATAGCCTTCAGGGATTAATGGATATTTTAAAGAAGGATTTCCTAGTTTTTGATGAGTCTTGTTGTTTTCTCGAGTCTATGATTGTGGAGTTAGAGTATAGATTAAGATACTCGGTAATGTCAAATTTCATTTAGATTCTAGGTTGAAAAGGTTGGATAAAATATTAGGCACCGTCCAAATCAAAGATAACAATTGTTATATTGGCTTCGATATTCCATATGCTTCCACTACTAAAGCCAAAACCATTCTTAAAAAAGAGTCAACCATTGCTAAGAATATTAAAAAAGGTCAATTCAAAGGTAATATTCCTCGTGTTTACCTATACACATATTGCGTTAGAAAAGGTCACTTTAGGAATTTTTTCTTTGATCTTAGAAATTTCCCTAGGAAGTCTATGTCTAGAGTCAGCAAGGTTCCCAAACCCAAGATTTTCATCTCATTTCTACGTGGGTTACAAAATTAGATTTGACGGATTTACATATTAGACTTTTTTTATTCTCGAATGCTACACGTGATACTTCTCATGATATATCTAATGGTGATTGTGTTCGCATGTTTACATACACTAGCTTTTGTACTTCATATTATTTTTTTTCTAGTTGTATTGTTATTCTTTTGTATTTTAATTTTTCATTTATCGTGTCTTATTAAAAATACAAAAAGATTTTAATTGTTTTTTGAGTTTATTTTTATTTTGATTCCATAAAATGTTTTTAAAAAGTCAAAAAGATTTTTGATTTACGGATAGTTTAGTTTTACATATTTTGTGTGACATATTGGTGTGTTTGAATCCACTTCATTCCATGTTTCCATGTGGCTAGGATATTTGATTATGATTTTCAATGCTTAGATTGTTCTTAATTATGTTTGAATGGAGTAGTTTATAAATGACTTACTTAACGGATTCACTTTGCATATGACTCCTCACTCATATGCAGGAGCTCTTTTGGATTTTAACTTCATGTGTTACACGAGATAAATGAGATGTTCTCCTAACAATCTAGTCATTATACACATATACGCGATTAGGGAAATTGTGCATATAAGAACCATTACTCATGAGTTTGCTATTTTTATTGAAATTTTTTAATATGCATGGAAAAGGTCTATGAATGAAGAAATCTTCCTTACGTGAAAGGCTACCGCTAGCAAGAGACTAAAAAATTAAGAGGCAAAAAAAATATATATTGCCAAGGCTAAATTTTATATCTTTGATTCTTCAAATTAAATTGATAGCTTCAAAATGAGAGTGAAAAAAAATGATATATCTAAATTTTGGGGGTGTTTTTAGTTGAAGATCAATGGATTTGCACAATGAGTCCTAGTTATTTCATGTTTGACACTATTGATTCGAGAATCATCAATATTTTCTAGACCAGTGTGCTTTATGTTTATTTGTCCATTATGAGTTCATTTTATCTATTACTATGAAGCTAAATTTTTGTTTGATAAATTTATTGAAGTCATATAGAACTCCTTAGACATTTTTTAGGGATTAAGCCATTTTTTATTTATTTCTAGTTCACGCCCCTTCATTCCATTCCATATGCTTAGACACATCGATATTATGCTACTGTGTAAAACTTATGTGTTTTGTGTAATTTTATGGTTATATATATATATATATATGTGTGTGTGTGTGTGTGTGTGTGTGTGTGTGTGTGTGTGTAAGTATGTATGTATGTGTGTGTGTGTGTATCATTGGTATATGTATGCATATTAATATATATGGCGTCGTTTGTTTTTAAGTCTTTATGTTTGCATTTAACCATTGTCTCCCATCTGCTTTATCTTTGAATCAAATCGGCATGCTATCTGATCATTAGTATCTCTTGTTACTTGTCTACATTGATATCTCATGCTTTATTATGTATTTAAGTTAGTATCATTTATTGCATCAATATTGGTATTGATTGATCAATTTTTGGATTACATGTGCTTGTGTTGTCATGTTGTGTTTATTGCACTTTACACCATTGCATGATATTATTCTTTCCTTTATATTTTTAATTAATATCACATGTTCTCATTTTTGTGTGGAGATATGGTTTATGGGGAAGAATAGCTTATTATGAATTTTTTTCTTTGTCTATTCGTGAACAAAAAGGAGGAAAAAAATGGTACCTTTCACTTCAGTTTTAGGAGGTGTTCTTTATCTTGGGGGAGGCGTCTAACCTATGTGAATATCATTAAACTATGGAGAGTTTTTATTCTTTTGAAAATTTATATTAATATATTATCTTTACATTTGAATGTATGTATAATTTTATAGGTTTATAACATGCGGCAAAGTTACAAGCGTTCAAATCTACTCAAGGTTTATGAGTTGGTCGAGTTGTACTTTTTTTGTTTGGTTTTAGGGATTGAGTCTTAGATGAGCTTGACGTACCAAAGGATTTTTTATTTCTGGTTTTGTCCCGGTTTATCCAAAGTGAGAGATTTATGAGGAGCAATTTCTAATACATTCAATCTGTACGTATTTTTGATTTATTCTATGTTTGGACAAAACTCTTTGAGTTATAAGTTAAAATTTGAGTATGTTGACCTTTAAAGCAAATGACATGATTTCTTGAAGACATAGCGGCCAAGATAGAAGATCTACACTATCATGTCTTGTTTAGTTCCACGTTTCACCTTCCCATTCAAAGGATCTCTCAAGTATGGATGAGCACAAAATTTGATCCTTGGATATTTTATATTTGGGTGTTAGGTTTTTATAAAAATATTTTTAAAATGATTTTATCTCTTTTAATATTTTTTAAAAGAAAAATATTTTTTCGAGATATCGTTAGAACGACATTGGGTATGTTCTCCGAACGATATATGTACCTCATTTGAACAGGTTCGAACGAACTTCAAACAAACCAATGTTAGCCCTCGCTGGAGTCTCGTTGGATAGATCATTGGATACATGTTCGAACGAGATTCTATACTTCGTTCAAACGATATTCAAAGTCTATCGAACGAGCCTGTGAATTTTCATAGAATTTGAGTTTTTGCAAATGGATTTTCATCCTTATTTCATTTTTGGAAAGCCTCCTATGAATAGGAGTGTGAAGTAGAATTTTTATTGGAGACTTTTTTATTATTTTTGAGTTCCCAAACTCTCTCAAAAAGCTCTCCTTGTTTACCCAAATGTTAGTTTATGCCCAAACTATTGTAGACATCAGATTCATCTTATTATGCTTTGAGATCTAGTTTATGGGCACCTTTGGTTTATTCTCTCATCATCTTGATAGAGAAAACTTTAGTATGGTAAATTTCGTGCTTGATATGTTTTCATATGGTGGACTCAGTATTGTGTGATGCTTTTTGAGTTGTTTGGTAGATACCGATATGTGTTGTGGAAGTTGCATAAGTGGACTCCTATGTTATCCCGTGGATGACCGGTTGAAGACGTGTTAAGTCTTGCGAGGGTGTCAAGTTATTGTGTAAGTCTTATGAAAGTCTTGTGTAATTCATTATCATAGTGAATTTTCATGGCTAGGTCGTCCGATGCTTTTCCTACTTTAGTTTGCCTCGTACATCAGCGTTGTGGTTGATTTACTTTATTTTACCCTCCACTCACCTAGATGCATTTTTAGGTTAAGATATATTGGTTAATCGATTTAATCACAACTTATTTAAAACTGGTGATATGTTTGAACCGGGTAACTTATTTAAGTTGAACGTAAAATTTAAAAACTTTAAAAATAGTTTCTTCGTCTATTTTATACCCTATACCCCAGTAGAACCCTTCAGGCCTATAGCGCTTCCGCCTCCCCTTCAGAGACATTTTCATAAGTTCTAGGAACTATTCAATTTTATTGGATTGAAGTTCTTGAACTGTCCTAGTAGATAATTAAAAGACATGGGTTTGTGTGGTTCAAGGTGACGTGATTTAAGCTGTTATCGAGAAATCTCACTTTGTAAAGAAATTAGGATGTCAGATGAGTTTTACTTCAAAATGGCAATGAGGAGACACTTTAAAAATAAAACAGAGTTAAATTATCACATGTTATTTTTAAATTTATTTTCTTTTCAAAACTTATGATTCTCAGATTTCAAAATGGGATCATCATTCAACACACTTGCTTTAATCCTAAAGGACAACAAACTTACTGGGATGAACTATATTGACTACAAAATAAACCTAGCCATTGTCCATAATTCCTAGGACTTTTAAGTTTATAATGATGGAGGCTTGCCCTACTAAACTAGAGGAAGGGGCACCGAAAGGGATGTCCAAGTCTACTACAGGTGGCAAAAGGTTAATCTATTGGCTCTCTTTTACATACTAGCATCTATAACTAATGTGTTTTAGGACTAGCATTAGAGAATATCCACCTTTTACGACATGATTATGAACCTCAAAGACATGTTTGATGATCAAAATCGTGCCGTAAGGTTAGATTTTATGGCAAGGCTGGGTCACCCCAAGATGACCGAGGGTACTCCAATACACGACCATGTTCTAAAGATGATGTCCATCTTAGGAGAACTAGAGATGCTTGGATATGAAATCGATTGAAAACACCAAGTTGTTTTTGTGCTCCAATCACTACGAGAGTCTTTTAAATAGTTTTGCCTAAACTATTCTATGAACAAATTTGATTACACTTTGGAACAACAGCATAATGAACTCCAGGCTATGGATAATATCAATAGGAACTAGGGTGTGATTTAGGTTGCTAAGAAAGGGACCTCTATTTTTCTCCCAAAAACTAAAAAGAAGAAGGAGGATAAGTCTTAGGGACAACCTAAAGTTATCAAGAAAAAATTTAATCCTCGGGGTGAAGGTACGAAGTTGGTAGGGGGATTATATCTACAAAAATGATGGATACTAGAAGAAATAATTCCTCATCTTCTAAGATAGTGGGAATGGAAACATGATTCAAGGTAACAAGGGAGCTTAGTGATGGAAAGATGTTTCTATCCATGGGCGATCATCACAAGGCAATAGTAGTAGCAATAGGAAATTTAGTTTCAAAATTTTCTGGAGACAATAAGTTATTATTGATAGATTTTTTTATGTTCTTGGTTTTGGAAAATATTTGATTTCATTTTTTAAGCTCGTGATGAACATATAGCTTGTTTATTTTAATAAAACAAAATTTTATACAAAAAATTTAAATCTCTTATTTGTTCTGGAACATTGAAAATTGATTTGTATATTATAATTAAGCATGTCTCACCATTACTGCTTAATATTGAATTGAATAACTTAAATGGAAATAATCTAAAGAGACGGGAACTTTATAAGGTTTGCCAAACATATCTTTAGCACTTACTCTTAGGTCATATCAATCTAAAAAGGATATAAAGACTGGTTTCAAATGGGAAATTAAATTCATTAGAAGTGGAGGCACTTCCAGTCTGTGAATCTTGCTAAGAGGGAAAGATGACCAAGAGGCCTTTTACGTCCAAAGGGTATAAAGCCAAAGAATTGTTGTAATTGGTTCATTCTTATTTTTTATGGGTTTATGACTATCTAGTAAGAGGTGGTTGCGAGTAATTCATAAATTTCATCAATGATGACTTAAGATATGGATATGTTTACCTCATAGACCACAAGTTTGAAGCCTTTGATAAGTTCAAAGTATATAAGTCTGGGGTGGAGTGTAGGAATAATAAAATAATCCATACTCAAAGATCTGATTGTGAAGGTGAATACCTCTTAGGAGAGTTTAGGAAACACCTATCAAATTTAGGTATAACAACCCAATTGTCTACACTAGGCACTCCACAACAAAATGGCGTAGTGAAAAGAAGTAACATGACTCTTTCGGATAGGGTTAGGTCCATGACGAGCAATTTGGATATGTCGTATTCTTTTGGAGGTTATGCATTAGAGGTGGACACTTATGTACTAAACTTAGTTCCTTATAAATCTATCTAACCGAGTCCCACAGAATTATGGACTGGGTGCAAACCTAGTCTAGGACATGTTTGAATTTGGGGTTTCCCGGCACACATGTTGAAGAAGTAGCCTAGTAAGTTAGAATCAAAGACATAAGTGTGTATATTTGTGCGTTACCCAAAAGGGATCAAATGTGGTTTATCTTATAATTCTAAGGTTCAAAGGGTAATTGTTAGCACAAATGACCAATACTTAGAGGAAGTTTATATGATAAACCGCAGTCCAAAGAGAAAGATTATCTTGTAAGAGATAAGAGGATAAAAAGAATAAAATGTTTTGGGACCACCCATACATGAAGAATTACAGGTTAATCTCAATAATACACTACCTAACGGTAGTGGGAGTATTGTCGATGATCAGGATTCATGTGTCACTTATACTGGATCACAAGTGGAGACACGTCATAGTGGGAGGGTCAGGTGTCAGCCTAATAGGCTAGTGTATTTGAGAGAGAACTTAAATGAAGTACCAAAGGAAGACAAATCGAATCCCCTCGCCTATAACGAGGCACTCTAAGACAAGGATGACAAGAATTGGCTACATGTTAAGGAAACCGAGATGCTTTCGATGAATTCAAATCAAGTGTGGGAACTTATAGACATTCCAAATGGGCTAAAACCCATAGGGTTCAAGTGGATGTACAAGAGGAAGATAAAGGTAGATGGTAAGGTGGAAACCTTCAAGACACGAATTGTTGTGAAATGTTTCACTCAAAAATGGAGGATTAACTCTTAGGATACCTTTTCACTGATAGCTATGATTAAGTGTATTCGGATTCTCTTATCCATTTCTTCACATATCAATTTTGAGATTTGGAAAATGCATGTCAAGACTCCATTATTGAATGACAATATTGATGAGTTCATCTATATAATCTAACCCATCATATTCATAGCAAAGGTCCAAGAGGGCAAGATCTGCAATCTTAAGAGATTCATTTATGGACTTAAGCAAGAATCAAGATATTAAAATATTGGATTTTATCATGCAATAAAATCTTTTAGTTTTGATCATTGGTTGGATGAAAGTTGTTTATATGATAAGAATAGTGGAACTGGTGGTATTTCTAGTACTATACATAAATGATATTCTCCTTCTCAATACTGATGTAGGTGTATTGTCTAGTATAAGAGTGTGGATGTCTAGTCAGTTCGATATGAAGGAGTTAAGAGAATCCAATCACATCCTAGAGATCAAGATTTACGTAATTGAAAAAATAGGATGTTAGTCTTATCCCAACCCACCTATATCGACACAATGCTCACAATATTTAGCATGCATGATTCCAGGAGAGGGCTTCTTCCTTTTAGAAAAGTAATTTCTTTATTTAAGGATGAGTGTCCTAAGATTCTTAATCAGATAAAGAGTATGAGGACCATACTATATGCTTTAACATTGGACATCCTCATGTTTGTTATTGTTTGTACTAGACCAGATATTTGTTATGTCATTGGCATGGTCAGCAGATTCTAGTCTAATCTGGGTGAGAAGCATTGGACAGTTGTGAAGTACATTATCCAGTGCCTCTATAGGACTAAGGATTATGTTCTAGTTCACTTAGCAGAGAGTCTGGAAAACATTGGGTACACAAACTCGAATTTTTAGTTGGATAAGGACTCCATAAAATCAACCTCGGGATATTTGTTTATCCTCGGGGAGGACCCATAATTTAGAGGAGTATCAAGAAGTCTTGCATTGTTGATTCTATTATGGAAGTCAGATATGTTTCCTCTTTGGAGGCAAAAAAGGAGGTTATTTTTCTCCGAAACTTCCTAAGTGATTTGGATGTGGTTTCTTCAGTGCAGTCGCATATTACACTTTGTTGTGAAAATAATCGTGCGGTTGTTAAGTCTAAAGAACCAAGGACTCATAAGAGGGCGATGCACATTGAGCGCAAGTATCACCTGATTCGATAGATCGTGCAGAGGGGAGATGTCATAATGACGAAGATTGCATTCGAGGACAACCTTAAATACTCTTTTATAAATATCTTATGAGCTAGGAATTTTCACAGTCACGTAGAAGGAATAGCATGTGTAAAATATTTTATTATTTATTAATAAAGAATTATTATATTCATTTTGAATTGAGAATAAAGTTTGTGACTATGTTTATATTTGTTTAAATATATTATTATATATTAATGGCAGTGAATAAAGCTTAGTAGGAATTTGAGTGAGTTGTCTTCGGGCTGATAAAAAAGAGATTAGAATTTTGTATCTAACACTATTAAAATGTTAACAACCTATATGGAAATTTGACATCATATCGGAATGGTTGCAATACAATCCTAGTAGTTTATCTCGAACTACGGGGAACCCGTGTCATGGTTCGAAAACTTGTGCTATAGGATTATGATCGATACATTCCAAGAATGTATTAAACTAAACCACCCTTGAGATTTGAGTCTAAGAGTTGTCTAGATTATACTTAGAAAATCTCACACCATTTGTAAAGGGTGCATAGATTATTAATCCCGAGAATTATGAGGATTGATATGGCTATGTAGTTGTCACTTTGATTATTATTGGTGCAATTAAATATTAGGTTAAATAAAATGATTCCCACTTATTGGGTGACAATTGTGTAAGTAGGTCTGATATCTTAATTCGGAGGAATATGCATCCACGGATTAAATTGTGATACCCTATTTATAGACTTATAAGGTTTTCCACCTGTATCTGATCAGTAGATCATATATGATCCGATAGAAGTAGTAAAATAAGTTAAGTCTAAGGATCAAGAAAATTGAATAGATGTTGGTTAAATTTGATTAACAGCAAATTGATTTGACCAAGTGGGTATCAGAAGCTTAACGTGGGCAACCATATTATGTACCATAATCAATTGACGATTTAATGTTTAAATTTTTTATTTTGAGAATTTTTTTCCAAAGTTATGTCACTTTCACCACTCAAAAGTTTAACACTTTCATAACTAAAACCGTCAAAATGAGAATTAAAAATAATCACTCATAAGTTCTCTTGGGAAGAAATTCTAAAATTCTCATTAAATTCGAATTCCAAACACTTAGTCATATTTCTCATAATACAAGGACTATCACAAAAGGCAATAGGTATATTAAGATAGGATATATCAAGGAGGTAATCATATATTTTAGAATCCATGATATAATCAAAAGTAGGTCAAACAAACAAAAACTTGCAAAATAATAGGACCAATGAAGTAACTAAAAGGACAAAATTACAGACAAGGACTTATCTCGAGATCACAAGATAACAAATATCTAACGTGGTCTTATACCAATTAAAAACAAAAGATTTTATGCTTCTAAGTGTCATTTATGGGTGAATATGACATATGGAAAAATAATAGTCATTACAAAATTTTCTTGTGCAACACTAGAATAAAACTATGTTAATATTGAAATGTTGGACAACCTTTCAGACACTCAATAAAATATTCCAAATTAAGTTTTAATTTGTTTAAGATTAAATCTATGTAACTAAAATAAATCTTCAAGCAATTAAGAGCAATGATGCAATTCTAATATTTTAAGACCAATTATAATTTTATTAATTTGAATTCAATTTAAATTTTATAAAAATATATTATATGCTCATTCAAATCGAATTTCAATGTCCTTTAATTTTTAGTACAAATAAACTTTGCTAAAATTTTCTTCTATTTTAATTAGATCAAATTTCAAATGATTGGTGATTATGTGAGATTAAAATAATTTGTATTCAAATAAAGTGAAATCAAATGAGATTCAAGCATCTAACAACGAAAATAAATATAAATAATTTGAATTGTGTTTATGTGGTTTATGTAAAAATAAAAAAATACTTAAATACTCTTATCATTGTAAAAATCAATGAAAAACTACATGAGGTAAGATCTGAATTATTGTTTGAGGTCCTTTAAAATCACTTCAATAGTCTAGTAATCCATTTTTTTTATAATAATTAGTAAGTCTCCTACAAGTCTTCATTAAAGAATTGTATATATAATAGACAAATATAACCAATCAGAGAACTTTGACACGTAAGATTAGATGTGTTTTATAAATCAACCCATTAGCATTAGATTACTTAACCTTACAATTCAAATATAGTCATAGGAAATATGAGGGTATTTGTGGAATAGAAAAATCTAACACAAACTCTAGAATTGAGGCTTTATATAATAGTAGATATATATGTATATGCGTGTGTGTCTGTGACTGTATATATATATATATATATATATAGAGAGAGAGAGAGAGACCACTTTCCTAACATTTTAGTATACAATTAAGATATTCATTACAATCCTCAAAGGTTCTTCTTTTTTTACCCCTTGAGTGATGATACTAAATATTAAAGCAAATAGAAAAGTTTTTCAAGTTTGTTTTGTGTTGTATCTCATAAAGGATTGATCAAAATGAATAACACTAGATTAATCTCGAATTTTTGGTGGGAAAAAAATAAGAGAGAAAAATAAGCTCCCACGTCTAAATATTTCATGCAATGAAAATGAGGCTTTTAACTTGAAAAGTGAGTTCATGGGTGAATTTTAATTATAATTTTCACAACTATTAATCTTTCTTCTTATCGGTAAAATGATATAATATGCACACCTTCAAAACAATTAAAAATGACTTATAGATTTTTTCCCTTAACTAACGCCATGTTCACTAACCATAAAAGTTGGGTTGTGCAAACACCTCCTACACATGTTCATAAAATGGCCATTAATTTCTTAAAGGATATAAGAAAGTGAAATTAAAAGGATCCATTTATTTATATTGGTGGAACAAAACATTTGTATTATTAAACGAAGTTGAAAAAATATAGTAAACGGTATGGGATCCCAAATTTTATAAGGTATAAACCTGCAAACTTAAAGGTTAATAATCCAACAAAAGACTCTACTATAGTGAAGATATGCAATGCCAAGTGACATAAACTCAAGTGAAGAAAGTAAGAAAACCAAGCATCTATACATACATGAATAGTCTAGAATATATTTCCACACAATAAATAAATGAGTTTGGCCGTTAATAAGATAATTACCATATCTATTAATTTTCACTTACGAATGAAGTATATTGGTTAGTTGTCTATATCTCCTTAATTTAGAGAAAAAATTATAGCACCTGATAACTTATCTACTTGAGAATATATATATATATATATAGCCACGCTCTCCAGCATACCTCATTAAACATACCTATGAACATACCTATTTTTTTAAAATAGTAAAAAAAAAAATTGAGTTGATATTTTTTATATGGGTTCATGATATTTCAATGTACCCCTGTAAAAATATTCAGCTCAAAATAATATTTTTTATTACTTTTAAAAAATAGGTAAAAAAATTATGACAGTTATATAGTGTAAAAACTGTCAGTTTTTTTTTATTTTTTAAAAATAACAAAAAACATTATTGAGTTGATTTTTTTTACAAGGCCATATTGAAATATCATGAACCATATAAAAAATATCATCTCAAAATTATTATTTTTACTATTTTAAAAAACGGGTATGTTACTAGGAGGTATGTTGGAGAGCCTATTTGTATATATATATATTATCTTACCTTATGACCTCCAAACTTCCATAAGAGGTTGCTATAAGTGCGATACCATGGGTCATCAGAATATTAGAGCATAATGGCCCACACAAAATGTGTCACCTCATATATTTTAATACTTAGATTGATCAAATATATTTATTAAATTATACAGGTTGTTATATCAATTAAATAACATCCTTATCATAAGAGGAAAAATAAGAGATAAAGACAAACAAATGGAGTGAGATATGAATAACCGTAATATAAATGAAGATGAATAGGAAATCAATCAACCCCACAAGTAGACTGATAAGATAATCATGTCTAACATCATAATAACTCTAAACAATATTGCATGGGCACATGCCCATAACTAAAGTCTCAAAAGCACCATCATAATAATAAATTGTAGGCAGATGTCTACTAAGATAAAGTAAATGAATCTCACATCACTCTAAAAACATAAAAAAATGACATGACCTAACACTTATATCTCCTGAATCTTGTGGTGACTAGGATGATGACTATATGTTCACAAGAGAGGAAGCTGAGTCTGACGTGCCACTAGAGCACCTAGAAACAACACAAAGGATCAATCCCACCCTAATATAAAAAGCTATGGAACTCATATATATAATGGCAATCATGTATGTAAATAATAAATCCACATTTTTCTATTAAACATATGATACCTCACCACACAATTATCGATGTTATTTCCCATCATTTCTTTTATAAAAGTACTTTAGAATCATACTAGCTCCCAATAACTAAGAGATCACTAGCATACCCAGTAACTAATAATGATATTACCATAAATTAATCATTTCTAGCCCTCCATTAAGTAACAAGGTCGCTAGCACATCACATCATAAATTAAGACTAGCCCCCAACTAACTAACTGGGTTACTAGTAAACCAAATAATAAACCGTGACTAAAACCTGACTATATAATGGTATTACTCGCATATAAGTCGGTAATTTTCATTAGTCACGAACGAACTCAATAGAGACTAGCATTCAACTAACTAATGAGGTCACTAGAAAAATTGCCCTACCTTTTTATTAGTCATGGACTAAATAACCATAATCCAAAAACTCCATTTCCATTTATAAAAATATACCATAACCATACAACCATGACTCCACATGGAGACATGCATAAGTAACAATTACTCATGCTCTGTCATGCTTATAGTATTAGTCTATTGGAATGATTTAGAGTTTACAAGTGAATTTTTCCCTTCATTCTAATATGTTTACACGTGGATAAATTTGGGGTCTTTCATCTTATGTTATTACAATATTTCTAAGGGCGTAAAATTCAATATAATATTATGCACAGAAAGCTTAATCCAAGCATTCAACATCCATCTTAGCATTTCAAGTGTTTACTAGTTCATGGAAAGGGAGAAACAACATATGAAACCTAGCATAAGCATCTTACTTATAATAACTGAACCAAATTCTAAATTCCATTTAATACAATAATTATTACCAAATTATGCCACCCTAATCAAATCCCAATATCATTAACTTTTTTATAAAAGAATACTATTAGAAATACTCAAGAACATATGACGATTTAAATATAAGATGGTTAAATTATATATATAAGATGAATTATGATTTTAACATGATTTTTAATTGGAGTATAATCCAATTAAATCAAAACGAGGTATGTTATTGTTCCAAATTACATATAATTCCCAATGTGGGCATGATTTACATTACAATTTCCAATATAAGGTTAAGATGAATTAACATACAAAATTAATAATTTGTTAAAATTACTTGCAATTGACATTAAGTTGTTATATGAGAAATCCATACTTTTACATAGATCAATAGTATATATTACATAATCATAATCATGGTTATAAACCTAATTATCTCTAATTTATTTTACATGTTAAATTTAGAGTTCATGTGAAAATTACTATATATACGCACGAAAGGGGAAGAATAGATTGTATCTTGCCTTATATTGTAGAGATGATGATGTCCTTCTTGAAATCTCCTTTCTTCATACTTCTTAGTTATTTCTTTGGTCCTTTTTAACCTTTATTCTTGACTGTTAATGGATATTTTAGTCTCATGGTTGATTAAGGTCTGAGTTTATAGAGTATTGGGAGGATAGAGGTTTGAGAGTAAGAATTTTTTTAGTAAAACAAGTGAAAAACGAGAATAAATAGCCCTTAAAAATAACACAAATAGACTAACTGTAGACACCTCATTCTGTTACCCCCTAACTCTCCTTAGGTCCCTAGTACCTCCACTCATCACCGCAAACCCAGGTCATGTCCTAGCACTGACTTGGAAGCCATCAGACACTCCCCGGCTCGATTTGACCAAAAGTCAAACTCTTTGTCTTGATCGATATTGAATGAATCTTCGAAGGTAAATGAATAAACTTTCCAACGGTCCACCCCGTGCGCGATTCCGACTTACCATGCGGACGAACGGTCCGTTTACGTCCGAAACCTGACCTAGAGGCCACCGGGTGCCCCCGGGCTCTGTTTAGCCTAAGTCAACTTTTCTTCTCAATTGAGGCTGAATGAATCTTCGAAGGGCACTAAATACCCTTTCCAACAGTCTGTCCCGTGTGTGATTCTGACTTACCATGCGAACGAACGATCCGTTTAACTCTGCGAGGCCACCGAGCGCTTCCTGGGCTCTGTTGACAAAAGTCAAATCTCTAAACTGGGTCAAACTCTTTGTAATGTTGAAGTACATCTCCTAACCTTTCCAATGGTATGCCCCGTGCGCGATTCGGACTTACCATGCGGACGAACGATCCATTTGCGTCCGAACGATTCCCCGTCTAGCGGACCGACAAACGTTCCCAGACATATTTGACCCAAAGTCAACTCCCAAACCCGGGAGCGGTCCAAAGGACTTTCGAAGGTCTCTGAATTACCTTTCCAATGGTATGCCCCGTGCACGATTCTGATCGATGGTTTTCCCTCGGCGGCTGATTTTCCGAAAAAGCCTGAAACACACTACCAAACGGCAGGTCCCAGAACCTGCCTATCGGCATCTTCCTGCAGACAGGCAGGAAGGTCTCTATGACGATCGGCAAACCCCTGGGCCTATAAAGGCAGGCCTTGGCCTCATTTGCAGGGAGATCTCAGATCAGAAGGAAATCACTCTCAGCAAATCCCAGAAACCTCTCTCGAAGGCAGCGTGATTTCAACTCTCAAATCCCCTTTTTACTTCCACTTTTCATCATCCCCTCCATCAAACTTGGTGAATTAACCAATCTCCATCATCATCCAAGGTGCAAGGGCTGCTCTCCAACATTCAAGATCACGCTCAAGATCTTTAAGAAGGTCCAACTTTCTCAAACTCTCTCTTAAATTCTCTTAAATTCCTAATAACTTATTTTCTTACTTAGCACTTTTATTATTTCATCTCACACATCTTAATATACTTTTTATTTAGTATTATTTCACTTCTCCTATTTTCATATAAATAAAACCCAAAAAAACAAGAAAAAGAGGGTTTGCTCATAAATTCCAAATAGGGATTCTCACATTTTTTCCACACTTTTCTCACAACTAAAACACTTTTTCTACACGCACACACACACACTTACAAATAAGATATTCCCCATTTGGATTTATGGGATAAACCCCACCCCTCGTTTTGTATGCGAACTACGTGGACTTTGATGCCTTTATAGGCTACGTAGGCGTCTTGGGGTAAAACCCGAGATTCGAGTCTTTTTTTCACTTTTTCTTATTTTCTATCTTCTCTTTGTCCCATTTTCTATTATATTCTATACATTCGTTCTTAGTGGCGTATTATCTCACATGCGTTATCATTCCCTTATAACAATCAACACAAGGGTAGTCGCGCAAATCCTATTTTCTACATTAATCTCACATTCCTACGGATGACTCGCTTTATCTTTTCCATGATACAAGTCGAGGATTCCTACCTCCATCCTATATATACACATGCACACATATCACGGGGGGAAATATAAAGGAAAATAGCAAATATTCATGAGAGATCGAAAGGGCGGAATGGGTGCCTAACACCTTCCCATTTCGTAACTAAGCCTCTGAACCCTTCTCGAATCATTTTGGTTTCGCACGCACCAGTATGTCTTTGGATGCCATCCTTCGGGGTGGTTCCCCCTTTCTTTTGTCTGTTTTGAGTAAAATAGACTGGCGACTCTGAATCTCTCTACATTTTCACACCTCACAAATCGACGCCGGCCGAAGCTCTCTCCCGAGAGGGACGCACGGGACCCGAAGGATCCTTTTCCCTCTGCGATGGGGATCGGGGATGGCCAGAGTGGCGACTTCGCTGGGAAATTTATTTATTTTGAGGGCTTGACTCTATTTACATGAATGCTATATTTTCTTATGTCCCCCCCCCCCCCATACCTGCATGTTCCCCTTTCTCACATGTGTATCCCATGCTTATGCTTATATTCACACACTTGTAGAAAATTCTCCGTGTACACTTCACTCCACGTGCACCTAGGATCACATGTATATCCCCATTTTGCACGCATCACCCATCCATACTTGGGGTACCTTTTAAGGTACTTGTACTTTGCCCCCTGTTTGGCATAATCAAGAAAGGAATTCTCATCATAAGATACTAATAAGAGAATCATGCATGATTCACACGATATCACCAAAGAGCATTGCTATTGACCAAATTTTACCTAGTAACTAAAGGGTCACTTCGTGATGGGTGCTGGTCCGGCAGGTCGCAGTTAGCCTAAGCGATATGACTCTCACCTTTCATTGGCCAAGTACCTTCGACATATATCGAACGGTTCCCCCGCATCGTACCGCTTGACCGAAGTCATGACGGGAGGTATATCACGGGGAATTCATTCACGTACGCCGAGTATATCGAATTCGCTCTCACACGTATCGTCCCCACGAGGTATATGGTGAGGCAATTCACGTACACTCAGGTATATCAAATGGCTTGTCCACAAGTACCAATTTCCCGCAAGAGCAAGACGTATATCGTGGAAGTCACGCCAAAGGTGGGAACCCATGCCGATTCACCCAACCAACTGTATACCCGCATATAGGTGTCAAACCTAGGACACGCTCTTTAGATTGCCGGTTTCAACTCGAAACTCTGCCGAAACTCTGGGTCAATCTTTGCACAATTTTAAAACGGGACCCTGTCCGCAAGCCTGGTTACAAGTCCAAATGTAGCTTTTCATGTATTAAGACCCCCACTTTTCCAGGCTCGGGTCCCGTCCAGCATTGTATTTAGGAGAATTAAATACAAGTAAAAACATAATAATCATAATAATCATGCTGAGTTCCGTCTCCAAAAACATTTCTCCCTTCTTTATCAAAAGTCCATGACCATATTTAACTATAATTTAAAAAAATAATCCTAAAATTGGGGATCCTGTGAGTGCACCGTCGGTTGCTACGTGTAACGTTGGACGCATACGAGGTGTTACAAATATTTATTATTGGCAAAATAATAAAAAAAATCACAAATTGCGAATCGAGAACATTGTTAATAAACAAATATATATACAAACTTATAAATATTACACGTCTTAATAATTCACAGACCAAAAAAAAATTGGGCAGAGTTCCCTTTAATTTCTTGACATTCCAAAACCTATAAATGTAAAACCTGCTTATTATAAAGCCCGCACAGCCATAAAATTAAACAATCAAATTATAAAAGCCTGCACGGCCATAAAACTAAACAATAAAAGCCCGCACGGCTGTAACACACAAAAAAAATCCAAAATGTCCACAACATATAAACAATCTTCATGTTGTAGACCATTGCCTCCTTCGTTGATTCCGCATGCAAAAATCCTACAAATGATGGGATACATAAAAAAAATATATCAGTAACCAAGTAGTTTTACAAAAAATTAAATCAAGCTGAAAAATTGCATATATGAGTTAAAATTATCAGTAACCAAGTAGAAATATGCAAATTATCGTCGTATTCTCAAACCGGGAGTCCCGCGGCTGCGGGGTCAGTTCCAACGAGTTACATTGGTCCCGTGGGTGGTGTTGGTGCCACCCACGGGGACGTTCGGGGGATGTTTCTAGTTCTCACCCTCTAACGCCATGTTTTTAAGCCTAAATCTAGAAATATGCCAATTATCGTCGTATTCTCAAACCGGGAGTCCCGCGGCTGTGGGATCAGTTCCTACGAGTTACATTGGTCCCGTGGGAGGTGTTGGTGCCACCCACGGGGCCGTTAGAGGGCTGTTTTGAGTTTTCACCCTCTAACGCCATGTTTTCAAACCTAAGTCTAGAAATATGCAAATTATCGTCGTATTCTCAAACCGGGAGTTTCGCGGCTGCTGGGTTAGTTCCTACGAGTTACATTGGTCCCGTGGGAGGTGTTGGTGCCACCCACGGGGCTGTTAGAGGGCTGTTACGAGTTCTCACCCTCTAACGCCATGTTTTTAAGCCTAAGTCTAAAATATGCAAATTATCGTCGTATTCTCAAACTGGGAGTCCCGTGGCAGCGGGGTCATTTCCTACGAGTTACATTGGTCCTTAGGGTGGTGTTGGTGCCACCCACGGGAACGTTCGGGGGCTGTTTCTAGTTCTCACCCTCTAACGCCATGTTTTTAAGCCTAAGTCTTGAAATATGTAAATTACCGTCGTCCTCTCAAATCGGGAGTCCCGCGGCAGCGGGGTCCGTTCCTACGAGTTACATTGGTCCCGTGGGAGGTGTTGGTGCCACCCACGGGGACGTTTAGGTGTTGTTTCGAGTTCTCACCCTCTAACGCCATGTTTTTAAGTTCAAGTCTATAAATATGCAAATTACCGTTGTATTCTCAAACCGGGAGTCCCGCGGCCGCGGGTTCAGTTCCTATGAGTTACATTAGTCACGTGGGAGTTGTTGGTGCCACCCACGGTGACGTTCGAGGGCTGTTTCTAGTTCTCACCCTCTAACGCCATGTTTTTAAGCCTATGTCTAGAAATAAGCAAATTATCGTCGTATTCTCAAACCGAGAGTCCCGCAGCTGCGGGGTCAGTTCCTACGAGTTACATTGGTCCCGTGGGAGGTGTTGGTGCCACCCACAGGGACGTTCAGGGGCTGTTTCGAGTTTTCACCCTCTAACGCCATGTTTTGCTTAAGTCTTGAAATATGCAAATTATCATCGTATTCTCAAACCGGGAGTCCCGCGGCTGCGGGGTCAGTTCCTACGAGTTACATTGGTCCCGTGGGAGGTGTTGGTGCCACCCACGGGGACGTTCGGGGGCTATTACTAGTTCTCACCCTCTAACGCCATGTTTTTAAGCCTAAGTCTAGAAATATGCAAATTATCGTCGTATTCTCAAACCGGGAGTTCCGCGGCTGCGGGGTCAGTTCCTATGAGTTATATTGGTCCCGTAGAAGGTGTTGGTACCAGCCACAGGGCCGTTAGGGGGCTGCTTCGAGTTTTCACCCTCTAACGCCATGTTTTGCTTAAGTCCAGAAATATGCAAATTACTGTTGTATTCTCAAATCGAGAGTCCCGCGGCTGCGGGGTCAGTTCCTACAAGTTACATTGGTCCCGTGGGAGGTGTTGGTGCCACCCACGGGGATGTTCGGGTGCAGTTTCGATTTTTCACCCTCTAACGCCATGTTTTGCTTAAGTCTAGAAATATGCAAATTACCGTCGTATTCTCAAATCGGGAGTCCCGCGGCCCCGGGATTAGTTCCTACGAGTTACATTGGTCCCGTGGGAGGTGTCGGTGCCACCCACGGGGACATTCGGTGGCTGTTTCTAGTTCTCACCCTCTAACGCCATGTTTTTAAGTGTAAGCCTAGAATTATGCAAATTATCGTCGTATTCTCAAACCGGGAGTCCCGCGGCTGCGGGGTCAGTTCCTACGAGTTACATTGGTCCTTTGGGTGGTGTTAGTGCCACCCACGGGAACGTTCGGGGGCTGTTTCTAGTTCTCACCCTCTAACGCCATGTTTTTAAGCCTAAGTCTAGAAATAAGCAAATTATCGTCGTATTCTCAAACCGGGAGTCCCGCGGCTGCGGGGTCAGTTCCTACGAGTTACATTGGTCCTGTGGGAGGTGTTGGTGCCACCCACGGGGACGTTCGGGGGATGTTTCGAGTTTTCACCCTCTAACGTCATGTTTTGCTTAAGTCTTGAAATATGCAAATTATCGTCGTATTCTCAAACCGGGAGTCCCGCGGCTGTGGGGTCAGTTCCTACGAGTTACATTGGTCCCGTGGGAGGTGTTGGTGCCACCCACGGGGACGTTCGGGGGTTGTTACTAGTTCTCACCCTCTAACGCCATGTTTTTAAGCCTAAGTCTAGAAATATGCAAATTATCATCGTATTCTCAAACCGGGAGTCCCGCGGCAGCGGGGTTAGTTACAACAAGTTACATTGGTCCCGTGGGTGGTGTTGTGCCACCCAAGGGGACGTTCGGGGGATGTTTCTAGTTCTCACCCTCTAACGCCATGTTTTTATGCCTAAATCTAGAAATATGCAAATTATCATCATATTCTCAAACAGGGAGTCCCGCGGCGGCGGGATCAGTTCCTACGAGTTACATTGGTCCCGTGGGAGGTATTGGTGCCACCCACGGGGCCGTTAGAGGGCTGTTTTGAGTTTTCACCCTCTAACGCCATGTTTTGTTTAAGTCTTGAAATATGCAAATTACCGTCGTAGTCTCAAACTGGGAGTCCTGTGGCAGAGGGGTCAGTTCCTACGAGTTACATTGGTCCTTTGGGTGGTGTTGGTGCCACCCACAGGAACGTTCGGGGGCTGTTTCTAGTTCTCACCCTCTAACGCCATGTTTTTAAGCCTAAATCTAGAAATATGCAAATTATTGTCGTATTCTCAAACCGGGAGTCCCGCGGCTGCGGGGTCAGTTCCTAGGAGTTACATTGGTCCCGTGGGAGGTGTTGGAGCCACCCACGGGGACGTTCGGGGGCTGTTTCTAGTTCTCACCCTCTAATGCCATGTGTTTAAGCCTAACTCTAGAAATATGCAAATTAATGTTGTATTCTCAAACCGGGATTCCCGTGATCGCATGGTTAGTTCCTATGTGTTATATTGGTCCCGTGAGAGGTGTTGGTTCCTCTCACAAGACCGTACGCGGGCTATTTCGTGTTTTCCCCCTCTAACGCCTTGTTTTCAACGTGTTACATTGGTCCCGTTAGAGGTGTTGGTTCCTCTCACGGGACCGTACGGGGGTTGTTTCGAGTTTTCACCCTCTAACGCCATGTTTTTAAACCTAAATTCTGATATATGCAAAATTATCCTTGTATTATCAAACCGGGAGTCCCGTGATCGTGTGGCCTATTCGTACGAGTTACATTGGTTCCGTACAGGGTGTTGATGCCTCTAACGGGACCGTTTGGGGGATGTTTCGGGTTTCTCCCCTCTAACTTTATGCTTTTAAGCTTAAGTCTACACATTTTCAAATTATCGTCGTATTCTCAAACTGGGAGTCTAAAATATTTTCAACATATTATCTAATAATTATCCCGTACTCCTTCTAATTATCCAACAACAAGCTAACATACTATCCAACAACAAGCAACAACCAATAATTATCCAACAGCCAAACCAAACAAAACCAATAATTATCCTGTACTCCTTCTATCATCTAAAAGATTTAATAGATAATGCATATCAATTATATAACTACTTTTGTTAAAGTAAAGCATATAAGATCTAACCTGCAACAATAAGAATAGGGAATGTTCTTCTTCTGGATCCGAAACAACACATTATCAATGTAGAACTGTGCTGGAGCATACATGGGAATGTTTTTTACTGTCCGTCTAGCATGCATAACACAAGATTTTTTAGAAATATAAATTGGCGCTATAGCACACTGATACTAAAATGAGTCCCAACAAAATATACAATATATTCCCCAGAAGCATAGTTAGCTTTATTAAAAATAATCTAACGGAATCCAAAAAAGCCATTCCAGTAAAACTACAATCTGGTTCAATTAAGAACATAGCCATTCCGCAAAGTTCAAATTAGGCTCACAACACTAAATCGAATAATTAGAAGAATAATTATATAAAGACATGACATTTCGCGGACGAATATGAATATGCTTAGAGAGAGTACCTAAGGTCCTTTTCACAAATGGTCTTGCATTTAAACCTGCATTTCCATTGGAATTTGGAAAACAAAAGCATTAAATAAGTAACATTCTTGGAAGAAGAAAAAAACATGAAAGAAAATTATAAAAACACCGACTCGTCCTCTAGAACTGGCACCAATCTGAGGATACTTCAATATAGTCCAATCAAATACATAGTCAAATTGATAACCTACAAAGTGGGACAAAATCAGATATAAAAGATTAGAATATATAACTATCGAAAGCCTAAATACTCATATAGTACATAAAAAATAAAAATGAAACTCATTTACTTGCTTTAAAAAACTTATGGTTATACTTTCACGATAAATAAGTCTCGAACAATACCCGATTAAACCCAAGTCATATCAGCAAAGCGAGAGTGGCTAGTCAGTCTCCCACTTTAATAAATCTAAACCGAGCAAATACGCATTTGATATTGCAGGACATGATTTAAAAAAATGCAGAACATTGGATATATGCGTATATATGCCCACTTTCAAAATGAATTAGTGAAAATTTGACTCTACAAAAATACAGAACATCACTCATCTTTGCGAATAGGCATAATGCTTCAATGATAAGAAATATGTAAGTAAGTAATTTTGAAAACCTTCAAACTTTGAGGTATTTACTCAAACACTTGGGCGCTAATTGTAATAAATCATAAAAACAAAAGGTATCATTTGTATAAAACTCGAATTAACCCAACAACACTCAAAACTTTGGCCCCCTACCAAAAATCTTGGATCCTCCACTTGACCTTTAGGCTATCATATTTGAGGTTGCATCCGCACTTTATACGTATATAATCAATCGCAACTTAAAGTTAAAAAACTAAGAAAGATTCTTTATTTATCGGGAGCCCTCCTAATATTAAAGTGTGAGAGTGTCTTGTTTTAAAATTATAGTGTTAAATAATAATATTACCAGTTTATATAACTTTTAAATTAAAAAAACAAAAGAAATTGATACGTGCTTGTTTAGAGAGATGGGGGTACCTGGGGAGGGTAAATTTATCGCAAAACGATCGAGTTCTCGATCCATCACCCGTGTACACAATGCAATCGAGATCCTATTGTTTAAGAACTCTTCCTGTATGGCACCAAATCAGACTTTCTTATTTCATGGCTTTCACTGCACACCAAAGAACTCTCTCTCCTCCACCGCCGTCGTTAATGTATGGGTGAAAGAACCCTACCGTCTTCTTTCTATTTCTGAGACCGTTTACAACAATTAAAATGAAAGAAACCCCACAGTCCACCACTGCCGTCATTAGTTGAACCACGCTTGCCATTTAACCAACAATCTGTGTACCCTCTTTTGAAATTACAGTGAAGGTAGAAGAAGGAAAAGTATAACATGATAATAATCAACAAAAATCCCCCGAAAATACAAAAAAAGAACACCAAATTAATCCTTTTACTTAAACTTGAAATACCCATTTCTATCAATAAATTTGAAACCTCAATTAAATAACTCGCAAATTCGATGTCAGGTGGAATAATTTTCTAAAAAATTTAATCCCCATAGAAGTAAAAAAGTGGTTTCTTCTCTTCAAAAAAATATCTATGATAGCCTAATCTGACTTTTTCCAAAAAATTAATCCCCATAGCAGTAAAAGAGTTGTATACCACTCTGCTTCAAAAATTAATTCGGCACAATAGTCAGTTTGTATCCAACATCAAATTAACCACAAAATCTTAAAGTGAAGCAGAGAAATCAAAAAAGATTAAAGCATAGAAATCACAACATATATATACACAACTTTGTTTACTTCGTAGTGAAACAACATATCGTGAGACAGAAATGGGAAAGGAGAGATGAGAATCGATGAAAATCTCACCAGAGAAACAAGCCACAGTCCACCACCGCCGTTGTTAGTCGTTACCACCGGCGGTCTCGACCTTTGGTTCGCCGAAAAAGCCACAGTCCCATCGATAAGGGTTTTTTTGAGTGGGTCTATTTCATTGGGGGGAAATGAAAGAAACGAAGGCTACTGAATGAGAAAAGTAATGCAGCGTTTTGTTTTTTTTAAGATTGAACCTGGTCACGGTTCTCAGTCGTGACCCACCAGAAGAAACACCACCGAAACCAAAAGACCCATTAAACTGCATATGGTCACGACCCATAGCCGTGACCCACGCCAAGAAATGGTCACGGCCCCCAGTCGTGACCCCCAATGTGTGTGTTTTGTGCTTCGTCATGCCTATGGTCACGCCAAATATTGAGTGGGTCACGGCCCAAGTTCGCGACCAACTGGTCGTGGACTTAGGCCGTGACCCACTGGGCGTGACCATTCACAGGATTTGGTGTAGTGAAATCGAGGTTACCCGAGACGTTCAAGATGCCAAACATCGAGAAATTCGGAGGGAGTGGACCCCCGATTGTCCATCTTAGCAGTTATCACCATTTCATGACTCTCCTAGGGGCTTCCGAAGAAGTAATGGCCCAACTATTTCAACAAACTTTTAAGGATAGCGCTCTCCGATGGTTTTTGTCTCTCGAAGAGTCCAGAATCCGTAGCTGGGAGGATGTAGCCCGAGAATTCATGTCACAGTATAAATACAACGAAGCGCTTGAGGTCACCCATCGTGATTTAGAACTGCTCAAACAAAACTCTGGGGAATCAGTGAGTAACTTCATAACTCGGTGGAGGGAAAAAGCAGCTACCATGACCAATCGGCCATCTGAGGAAGAACAAGTCAACATAGTGAAGAAGAATTTCTTACCCCATGTCCGAGCAACTATGGGAGGACAGTACTACCCCCACTTTCGAGCTCTCAGAGAAGCAGGAGTATAAATCGAGGAAGGTCTTGCCAAAACAGAATTTGAATCGAAGAAGGTGTCCGGACAGTTCACCCTCAGAAAATATGACAAGCCTGCCAATGCTACAGTCTCAACCATCAATAACATCTCTCAACCAACCACATCATGGGCACCAAAAAGTCGCCCTACCCCCGTCCGAAAGGAATACACTGAGATTCATGTCCCCCTCTCTAAAGTCTACCAAGCCCTGTTAAGACGAAACCTTATAAAGCCCCTGGATCCACGTCTATTACCCAATCCACTTAACAGAAATTTCAAAACTGATGCTCATTGCGCCTTTCACCAAACAACTCGTCATACCACCGACAGATGCTTCCACCTCCGAAACATAATCCAAGATCTCATCGATTGGGGTACCATTGCCCCACCAGCCAATCCTAAGCCAAACACTACTCATAACCCCTTCCCAAATCACACTAATGCCATCTTCTCGGAAGAAAACCCATATTTCGATCGCTCAACTCAAATCACACCCATATACTCTCCTAAACCTCTTCAAATTTGCCCATATTTCCTCCTACACCCTACTAGCCCCGCTGATTAGGCACTGTCACTCCTTACTAGAGCGTGCATCGCTGTCCGGACCCGTTCTGAAAGTGGAAGTATGGAATTGTCAGAGGTCTTAAATCAAATCCTAGAGTTCGGGCTGAAATTGCCCTCACAAATGAATATCGACTGTCAGAGGTTCAGTGCGTTATTTTTAGAAGCGCGAAAATGGGCTCAAGAATCAGATAGTTGGGTGATACCAACCGATGAAGTCATCTTAGATGATGTTGTCCAGATCATGATGAAAACATTCAGGCAAACCAACAACATTTGCAGTATCACCGAGTTATTTGGTGCTTTGAAGCTACAAGTGCACCTGGTCCCTTCACCCTTACACATCCCCACATAATGGGAAGACCTATATGAGGAAGCCGTTGAAGTCATGGAATGCATTTACTTCACAAGGGAAAACAGAATTGTTTCCCCCGGATGGGGGAAAGAATTCGAAGACTCGAATAAAGAGCAAGCTTAAGGAAAAGCTGGCCCAGTAACCGACTTATGTGGGATGATCACATTTGAAGAACTCCTCGGAGAAATAGACAGGGTGGCAAAGCAACGTGAGATTGAAGAGGAAACAGGATTTAAGTGTTTCCCTTCTTTAGTAAATCACATGACCAGATCAGGGAGACATTACCAAGTTTCAAGCTCACTATCAGCAAATGACAAAGGGAAGGGCGTTGAAAACCTTCCTATGCCAGAGATGACCATTGAGGAGAGCAAGATCCTTGATCAACTGAAGAAAACTCAAGCTAACATCACTCTATGGGGGCTTTTCATGTCTTCCCAGCTACACAGAAATGCTTTAATCAAATTACTCACTGGACCTATAGTTTCTCCCTCTACGACACTAGAAAAAGCGGTAAATTTGGTCGGATCCTTGACCTCCACCCGAATACTGTCCTTTTTCGAAGAAGAAATCCCTAAAATTAGGCCAAATCACAATCATGCACTCAACATCTCCATCGAAGTTATAGGGAATGTTTTACCGCTTTCTCTCGTTGATAACGGATCCACTTTGAATGTCTTCCCACTGAGAACCTTCAAATGTTTAGGTCTGAAAGAAAGTGACCTCGCTCCAACCTCCGCTGCCGTGCGTGCCTAAGATAATACCCGCCGAGAGGTGATGGGATCCATAAAACTTGCAATAGGGGTTGGACCTATAAACCCTATCGTTGAATTCAAAGTCATAGACATCCCAGCCTGTTTCAACCTGTTGCTTGGACGACCCTGGCTCCATAGTATAAAGGGTGTCTCTTCCTCATTCCATCAGAAATTGAAGTTCTTTGCCGATGGGCGAGTCATCACCATTTTGGGTGACGACGGCAATACCGAGGGTGCAAACACCAGCAGTCTAATTCTCGAGATGCAGCACGGGTCAAATAATATGCTCCTATCAGGATTTCGAGTTGAGCCATTCCTACTCCCGACAGGGGACGATTTCAAAGAAAGGGTGTGTCCAGACTATGACCCTCATGGCAATGTCAATGTGATTCAGATGTTCAGAAACATGCACTTCATGCCTGTACTGGGGCTAGGACAAAGGAAGCAAGAGATACTTGAGCCCATCGAACTAAAGAAAGCTTTCCCTCCTTGCGGCTTGGCGTATCAACCATCAGAACAAGAGCTCAGAATGATCCGCCAGTCTCTACCAAAGAGAGGATTAAACTGTATCCGAACTATCTCAGGAGAATCCTTAAATGGACGATTCATCAAAGAAGGTGAGGTTTTCCCCTTTTGCGGTTTTCCAGAACCATGGTATGACCACACAGACAAGAAAATGAAGCCTGGAATGGAGATCTTTTTCCAAGATAGCTACCCATGGGCCGAAAGTTTCCCACACCGCGTACAACCGCTCATCAAAGATACCGAAAAGGCTGAGGAAAGTGATTCCGAAGATTCCTTCAACTTACAGATATTGGGGCTGGCATTCTGCATTGTTCATTCAGGCACTACATCAATGGATCCATCCCATATGATTAAAGCTATTGATACACCTCTCCTCAACTGGCATGCTGCGCCAGTTCTACCTCTTGAAATATCCCCTAACCCCAATGTTTACCCTATTTCTTCTTTTGTTGTCTATCCTTGCTCAAATTTAATCGAGACCTATTTTGATGAGGTTCTCAATGCTGTTTTTCCTATCAATGAAATAAACGAAGATTTTGAGTATCTTGTTGTGCCTTACATTTATTGTTTAAATTCTAATGGAACTTTTGATGATGATGATTTTGCAAATGAAAAATTCTTAACTGATCTAAATAAGGTTAATAATAAACAACATAACTGCATTCAAGTTAATGAAAAAGAGACTGTTGTTATTAATCTCGGTTCTAGTAGCCAACTGTGCGAGATTAGAATAGGGGCCAACCTTGACAAGCATGAGCGTGCACAAATCAAAGAATTACTGAAAGAGTTCGTAGATGTTTTCGCATGGTCCTATGATGATATGCCAGGCATCGATCCTGAAATAACACAGCACGAGATCCCCACTCTCCCAGATTACAAGCCGGTTAAACAAAAACTGAGAAAACTCCACACTGAATGGTCGCTCAAGGTCAAAGAAGAGGTGGTCAAACAGTTAAACGTGGGTTTAATTCGAGTGATCGAATATTCCACATGGATAGCCAGCATTGTACCTGTACCGAAATCAGGAGGAAAGGTTCGAATGTGTGTGGACTATCGAGATTTAAACAAAGCTTCTCCGAAGGATGATTATCCGTTACCCAATATCGACATGATCGTGGACAATACAGCCAGTCATGCTCTCAAGTCATTCGTCGACGGGTTTGCCGGATACAACCAAATCAAGATGCACCCCGACCACTAAGAAAAAATCGCATTCATCACCCTATGGGGAACCTTTTGCTACACCGTTATGCCATTCGGTCTCAAGAATGCTGGGACTACCTACCAAAGGGCTGCCACAACCATACTGCACGACCTGATTCACAAGGAGGTCGAGGTTTATGTGGATGATATGATTATCAAGTCCAAAACTAGATAAGGTCATGCTCCTGCTCTCCGAAAGTTCTTCGAACGACTACGAAAGTATCAGATGCGACTTAATCCACAGAAGTGTGTCTTCGGCATTATAAAGGGAAAACTCTTGGGATTCATGGTCAGTAAAAAGGGGATAGAAGCAGATCCTGTAAAGCAGAAGGCCATACTTGAGATGCCACTGCCTCGAACAGAGAAAGAAGTCCGAGGTTTTCTTGGGAAATTACAATATATCAGCCGGTTCATCAGCCGGCTAACCTCCATCTGTGAACCAATCTTCAAGCTCCTCCGAAAGGATTCAACCAAGGTTTGGAACGAGGCCTACCAAGAAGCTTTTGATCGAATCAAACAATATCTGACCCAACCTCCAGTTCTCATGCCACCACAGCCTGGTCTCCCTTTACTCCTATACCTAACCATAACCCACACTGCAGCTGGGGCTTTGCTAGCCCAATACCTTGAAGACTCTCGCAAAGAAAGAGCTATCTATTATGCCAGTCACGAATTGGTCGGGTACGAGGTCAACTACACTGCTTTAGAAAAGGCATGTATCGCACTCATCTGGGTCACCCAAAAGTTGCGATACTACATGCTTGCCTTCCCCATCAAACTTGTATCCCGAATGGATAACATCAAATACCTGCTTGAGAAACCAGCCTTATCTAGTCGAATGGCCCGATAGTTGATGCTCCTAACCATGTTTGATATTATGTACGTCACACAGAAAGCCATGAAAAGAAGATCCATCTCTGACTACCTCGCGGATTACCCTGTAGAAGAAGCTAATGTCTGGATCTCCGAATTCCCAGATGAGAATATCCTTTGCACTGCCTAAGGCGACCTCCGATGGAAAATGTTCTTTGACGACGCTGCCAACAAAAAGGGATATGGCATTGGGATACTCCTAGTTGCCCCGGATGACTCTCATACTCCCTTCGCCATCAAGTTGAATTTCCCCTGCAATAATAACATGACAGAATACGAGGCATGCATAGTGGGCCTCAAGTTTGCTCTCAAGAGAGGTATTCAATACCTCGATGTATATGGGGATTCTACCCTCATCATCGGTCAAGTGCTCAGAAAGAGGAAAGTCAAGGATGAAAAGCTCCAACCCTTCCACGCCCAATTAGAAGAGTTAGCCTCCCAATTCCGAGATATCACCTTCCATTACCTACCCGAGCAAAGAATAACCTAGCCGATGCTCTCGCTACCTTGGCCTCCATGGTCGACATGCCCGAGGGAATAATAATGACCCCCTTCCTAGTTCAAAATACAAGACAAACCAACCCATTATTACCACATTGAGCTCATCGCCACAGAAGATCCTGAGCTATTCAACTACTGGTACTATGATATTTGGTTCCTCCCCAGGTACGGTAGGTATCCCGAGGGTTCCAATAAGAATGACCGAGCTACCCTCCGAAGGGTGGCCACCCAGTACATCATCTGTTATAAAGCACTACTCAAGAGGAATTTCGATGGAACTCACTTGCATTGTATCGCAGGGCCTGACATTGAAAAGATAATGCAGAAGATCTACAGTGGGGAATGCGGGCCCCACATAAACGCACATGCTTGCCAAGAAGATCATTCGACAGGGATACTACCGGACCATTATGGCCCAGGATTGCACCGCCTATGTTTAGAGGTGCCCTAAATGCCAATAATTCTCCAATCTCTAACATCTACCTCATCGGGAATCATACAACATGACTTCTCCCAGGCCGTTCTCCACCTGGGGTATCGACATCATAGGGAAGGTTATGCAAAAGGCGTCAAATGGGCATGAGTTCATTCTAGTTGCCATTGATTACTTCACCAAATGGGTCAAAGTTGAGTCATACGTAGTATTAAATGCCAAGAAGGTGGCCAAATTCATCAAGAAAAGTATCATCTGCCGATATAGGGTCCCGCATGAGCTAGTGTCAGATAACGGGTTACACTTCGAGGCAGAAGTCACAGAAGTTGTCAACGAGTATGGGATTCAGAGACACAAATCTTCTCCCTACCGACCTCAGACCAATGGTGCAGTTGAAGCCTCCAGCAGGAACCTCAAAGCCATCATCAGCAAGATGATCAAAAGTTGTAGGGATTGGGCCGACCGGATCCCATACGCCCTCTGGGGCTATCAAACCTCAATTCGAACCTCTACTAGGGCTATCCCTTACTCCCTGGTCTACGGCATGGAATCCGTCCTACCTGTGGAGCTAGAAATACCCTCGCTACGCGTCACGCTCGAAAGCAAGGTTAGTGAAGAAGACTGGTGCCAAAGCCGTCTTGATGAGCTAGCCCTTCTAGATGAAAGAAGATTAAAGGCTCTATACCATATACAAGGGTACCATCGCCGAATAGGGCGTTCATTCAACAAGAAAGTCAAGGACCGCGGTGTACAGGAGGGGGATTTATCCCTCAAAGTAATAATAGAACCCATATGGGACCCCATAGGGAAATTCAAGCCCAATTGGAGTGGCCCCTACATTATGAAGAAGATCTTATCCGGCGGTGCCGCCATGCTTACTGACCTGGATGGGGAAGAGATGGCTCATCCAGTCAATCTGGACTGTCTCAAGAAGTTCTACCCCTAGTCCAAAATCTCGGCGCGCTACGACTCTTTTCATCCCCCTTCTATTCTTAAAAAAAAACTCTTCATTTCCCTCTACCCAGAACTATGTGGGCCTGATCCTTTACAAAAAAAACACTTTTAAACAAAAATTTCAAAAACCCCAGAGGTACGTAGGCAGCCCATACATCGCACATGAGCACGGCCCCTTCTTTTTCACAAAAATATATTCTTTTCTTACCTCCGAGAACGGCGGTTCATTCTAAACATCTACTTGAACAAGAGTATTATGTATTCCTTAGCGATCGGTATAGATAATTCAAAATACAAAATTCATCGAAAGGCATAGTTGGATGATCAGAAACTTATTTATTTCATTAATAAGAAATTACAGTACGGATTACATAAGAAAAAGGAACGGATAACTCCCTTCCCCTATTGCCATAAAAAGCCAAATAAAATCCCCACATGCATTCCCTATTACATAAATAAACTCTCCAAGAGTCCTACCCACAGCTATCAGAGGATCCTGCACCTTCATCATCCACATCCTGAGGACCCCAAGTTTCCCCTGCCTGAATAGAGTGTCGCAAACATTCTATGGATCGATGAGCCTTGACCATCTTCGAAAAGACCACAACAACCCCTTCCATGGAGTCAGATAAAACAAACCATCTTTGACCAGTCTCTACCGCCAACATCTTACTGACTACTTTCCTCCACAACCACCTCATATAATCTTTGGGGACATGGCAAACCTTCCCAACAGACTGAGAGAGACGGGTCGACGGACGCCGATTTTCCCACAGAGATCCAAGCAACAGACGCAGGTGCTCAGTCAAATCTTCTACTGGAAAGAAATTTGAGGTTCGAGGGGGCACGACCTGCGCCCAGCCAAATTGACGCAGAAGCCACAAAGGGGAATAAAAAGAGGTCTGTCTAAAACCAACCATTCGCACATATGAATACTCTCCTAGCTCCAGAATTGGCTGCAACTGTCCCCACCAAGGCACTGACCAATACAGCCCACGAGCCCCATACTCCACAAACCAATTCTCCCAGTTCTCAACGTGCAGGCCAACGCGGATGAAGTAGCGCGAAAAGAAGTTGGGAACGGCCGACAAAGGATATTCTGGAGGATTCAACAAGCGGAAACTTTCAGACAACCACATGAAACAGCATCACAGGGCTACCCCTCAAAAATTCAGAATGACCTTCTCTCCAGGCATCCAGGCCATTTAGAGTCTCCGCCAATATCACCGCCGCAGGATTATGATGGTATGACATCCATGAAGTAATGGCTGCAAGTTGAGGGTGCACTTGCACCTCCCCAGTCACCAACATCAATTTTGAAACCAGGCCCAGAACCATGGCTCCAGCATAACCGGTATCACCTACTTCCCACAAATGCATGAACTGCAGCACCACCGGGAGGGAGATCATTCCTCCAACAACCAATGACCTAGCCGCCGAAGGTGAGATATGAAGAAGCCCGACCAACAAATCCCTAGGAGAACGGGAGAATTCGGGAAAATCCGCAGCAACACTGGGATTTACACCCAGTCTGGAAGAGAATTCTTCATAGGTAGGATAAACTTCTTCCAACCCAAAGTGCAATACATGGTCTTCAGGGTACCAGAATTGTATCGCCGCTATCAGCATAATCCACTAAAAAGGCCGATTGCGCCACAAGGAGACTCGACGCATGTTGAAAGCGTCGTAGTCGACATTATAAGAGCACATAGCTTCCAAGGCTTAGAGGTAATTGACAAACTCAATGCTACCATGGAGAGCCATCTTGCAGGACTAAATGATAATGGGTAGGCAGATGAGGATGCAAAGGTGTGATGAAAACACTCCACCCTTCCCCCTTTTTATACTTGAAAATCCTCACAAAAGACATAATCCCTGCAGAAGTCAGAAAGAATCCTACCCCACAAGGTACCAAGGGCTGAAGAGGGTACCAATCAAAGCCTTCAAATGGTGGGACTGGACCTAAATGCCGATAGGCAGGCCAGGGTGCTTGCCGATCGGCAACCCCCCATTTTCTGGAAATTTCCTCCTTTCCTCTTTTGTCAAATCAGAAAACTCAATAAAAATAAATTGATATTATCAAAAGAATTTCAAGAATCCTGTTTTCGCCTTATAGGATTCCCCTTTTTAAAATAAAATCTTTCCTTCGAAATTTCCAAAAATATTCCTTTTTACGGTCTCAGCAGCAAATTAAAAAAGTGCATGCATTCATTCATCATTAAAATAAAAGATAGTCAAAAAACTACATTGCATTGCATATATTTGTTTTCTGTGTTACATCATTTTGCAGGAAATAGAAAGAAAAGCCAAAAACAATGGGACTCGGCCCGAACCCACATTCTCTCTCTCTCTCTCAAGAGCTTCCACCCCTACGACGCGCTCTCTTTCCCCTACGGCGAGACGACGCACCCCAACTACCCGAGCCAGAGTCTTCCCCAAACGACGCTGATGGCACCAAGTAAGAAGGAACAGGGACAGCATCCCAAATGTGGGCAGTCGCCAATGATATCCAGTCTCTAATGTCTCTCAGCCAAGTGGTCGACACCTGGACTTGCTGCAAAGAAAAGGCAGAATCAGTATCAAGCAAAAGAAATCAAAAAGAGGAAAAGGACTGAAAGGTTTATCGCAGGACGAAGGACCTCCTCTGTCAAACCTAGCTCCTCCGGATCCATCGCAAGAGGACGTTGCAACATCGGCACTATCCCTCCATCAGCCCGTCGGATGTTGTACGAAGGAGTGTGCAACCGCACGAAAGGAACCTCCGAGGTCACCGCTGCCGCCGGTGCCAACGGACCACCACCACCTCTTCCCCGGCAATCTGGCGAACCACCTTGTCCCTCCAATCCACATTTGCCCAGTCATCAACGGCCAACCACTTTCGGTGGACAGCGGTGCTCACAAAGGTGGACATTTCTTAAAGATCGAAACGTTAAAACAATTCGCAGAGAGAAATCACAGAAAGAGAGAAGGCAAGAAGCTGTGAAAAATTAAGGGGATTCGCCCCCTTTATATAGGATGCCAAGCGCCATGCCGATCGGCACCTCCCCCTTCCATACCGATTGGCACTGACCCCTCACCTTCCCGTGGCAGCCCAAAAGTTCATGCCACAACCGAATGGCACCCCTCAGTCTATGCCGGTCGGCACCCCCCTTAAAATTTAGTACAGAAATTCTTGGAAAATGCCAGAAAACCCTAAAAAATCCTTAGAAAATTCTTAAAAATCCCAAGAGGGATTCAGAACATTTTCGTCAAGAAAATTTCGCACTCCTTCAAGCGAAACCTCTTTTTTCCCAACGAAACCCTCAAAATCCAAGCGAATGACCTCTCGAGCAATGCGCCCAAACCACCTAATCACCTCCTCAGCAGAGTTTACAACCTCAAACCGATTATCTCCCCAACAATCAGCTCCTCCGCTCAAATCAAAGACACAAAGCCTCCCCAACCATCGGCTACCCGGTGCGAAACAAAATCGCATGGTATTTTCCCCAGCAGATTCCAGAAGAATCACTCACCCCAGGCGATCTCTCCCCAAAAGACGATCCAAATCTTCCCCAGCTCATTCATCATTCCCCAGTGGAACCCCAAATCTAATTCTTACCCCCCAGTGGAACTCTTTTCTTTTCCCAAGGAAATGCAATCACTCTTAGGTCAGAATTGACCTCGTTCTTGGATCGTGACCTAAGTTAGGTCAGAATTGACCTCGATCCTCGATAGTCACCACTTTTGGGTCAGAATTGACCCCAGTATTGGATCGTCACCTGAGTTACATCAGAATTGACCTCGGTCCTCAGTCGTCACCACTCTTGGGTCAGAATTGACCCCGGTCTTGGATCGTCACCTGAGTTAGGTCAGAATTGACCTCGGTCCTCGGTCGTCACCACTCTTGGGTCAGAATTGACCCCGGTCTTGGATCGTCACCTGAATTAGGTCATAATTGACCTTAGTCCTCGATCGTCACCACTTTTGGGTCAGAATTGATCCCGGTCTTGGATCGTCACCTGAGTTAGGTCAGAATTGACCTCGGTCCTCGGTCGTCACCACTATTGGGTCAGAATTGACCCCGGTCTTGGATCGTCACCACTATTGGGTCAGAATTGACCCCGGTCTTGGATCGTCACCACTCTTGGGTCAGAATTAACCCCGGTCTTGGATCGTCACATGAGTTAGGTTAAAATTGACCTTGATCCTCGGTCGTCACCACTCTTAGGTCAGAATTGACCCCGGTCTTGGATCATCACCTGAGTTAGGTCAGAATTGACCTCGGTCCTCGGTTGTCACCACTCTTGGGTCAGAATTGACCCCGGTTTTGGATCGTCTCCTAAATTAGATCAGAACTGACATCGACCCTCTGAATTGGTCATCCTCGCTTCTTAGGTCCTCAGAACTGACCTCGACCCTCTAAATTGGTCACCCTCCCTTCCTTAGGTCCTCAGAATTGACCTCGACCCTCTAATTTGGTCATCCCCAGCATGCTCCTTAAGGTCCTCGAAATCGACCTCGACCCTCGGAATCGGTCATACTCTCTCATAAGCATCATGCGGTGTCTAATCGACGTCTATCATTTATTCCAAACTCACCCATCGAGGGGCTCTATAGATAGCTCATTATGTTACCCCTAACTCTCCTTAGGTCCCTAGTACCTCCACTCATCACCGTAAACCCAGGTCATCTCTCGAGCACTGACCTGGAAGCCATCGGGCACTCCCCTGCTCGGTTTGAACAAAAGTCAAACCCTTTGTCTCAACCGAGACTGAATGAATCTTTGAAGGGAACTGAACACCCTTTCCAACGATCTACCCCGTGCTCGATTCTGACTTACCATGCGGGCGAACGATCCGTTTGCATCCAAAACCTGACCTAGAGGCCACAGGGCGCTCCCGGGCTCTGTTTGACTTAAGTTAACTTTTCAGATCAACCGAGGCTGAATGAATCATCTAAGGGCACTGAATACCATTTCCAACGGTCCATCCCATGCTTGATTCCGACTTACCATGCCGACGAATGATCCGTTTGACTCCGGGAGGCCACCGAGCGCTTCCTGGGCCCGGTTGACCAAAGTCAAATCTACAAACCGAGTCAAACTCTTTGGAATGTCAAAGTACATCTCCTAAAATTTCCAATGGTATGCCCCGTGCGTGATTCGTACTTACCATGCTGACGAACGATCCATTTGCGTCCGAACGATTCCCCGTCCAGCGGACCGACAAATGCTTTCGAGCCATATTTGACCCAAAGTTAGCTCCTAAACCCGGGAGCAGTCCAAAGTACTTTCAAAGGTATCTTAATTAACTTTCCAATGGTATGCCCCGTGCATGATTCTGATAGACGTTTTGCCCTCGGCGGCTGATTTTCCGAAAAAGCCTGAAACACACTACCAAACGGCAGGTCCCAGAACCTGCCTATCGGCACCTGCATGCCGACAGGAAGGAAGGGATCTATACCGATCGGCAAACCCCTGGGCCTATAAAAGGAGGCCTTGGACTCATTTGCAGGGAGAGCTCAGATCAGAAGGAAATCACTCTCAGCAACTCCCAGAAACCTCTCTCGAAGGCAGCATGATTTCAACTCCCAAATCCCCTTTTTACTTCCATTTTTCATCATCCCCTTCATCAAACTTGGTGAATTAACCACTCTTCATCATCATCTAAGGTGTAAGGGCTTCTCTCCACATTCAAGATCAAGCTCAAGATCTTCAAGAAGTTCCAGCTTTCTCAAACTCTCTCTTAAATTCTCTTAAATTCCCAATAACTTGTTTTCTTACTTAGCACTTTTATTATTTCATCTCACACATCTTAATATACTTTTTATTTAGTATTATTGCACTTCTCCTATTTTCATATAAATAAAATCCAAAAAAACAAGAAAAAGAGGGTTTGCTCATAAATTCCAAATAGGGATTCTTACACTTTTTCCACACTTTTCTCACAACTAAAACACTTTTTCTACACGCACACACACACACTTACAAACAAGAGATTCCCCATTTGTATTTATGGGATAAACCCCACCCCTCGTTTTGTATGCGAACTACGTGGACTTTGATGCCTTTATAGGCTACGTAGGCGTCTCGGGGTAAAACCCGAGATTCGAGTCCTTTTTTCACTTTTTCTTATTTTCTATCTTCTCTTTGTCCCATTTTCTATTATATTCTATACATTCGTTCTTAGTGGCGTATTATCTCATATGCGTTATCGTTCCCTTATAACAATCAACGCAAGGGTAGTGGCACAAATCCTATTTTCTACATTAATCTCACATTCCTACGGATGACTCACTTTATCTTTTCCATGATACAAGTCGAGGATTCCTACCTCCATTCTATATATACACATGCACACATATCACGGGGGGAAATATAAAGGAAAATAGCAAATATTCATGAGAGACCGAAAGGGAGGAATGGGTGCCTAACACCTTCCCATTTCATAACTAAGCCTCCGAACCCTTCTCGAATCATTTTGGTTTCGCACGCACTAGTATGTCTTTGGATGCCATCCTTCGGGGTGGCTCCCCCTTTCTTTTGTCTATTTTGAGTAAAATAGAATGGCGACTCTGAATCTCTCTACATTTTCACACCTCACAAATCGACGTCGGCCGAAGCGCTCTCCCGAGAGGGACGCGCGGGACCCGAAGGATCCTTTTCCCTCCGCGATGGGGATCGAGGATGGCCACACTAACCGTCAAGGGGCCCGCGGTTGGCACCACCCGTGGTTGAAAATCGTCCTCGTTTTTATTTTATATTTCATTTTTATTACCCTACAATCATTATTGTTATTTATCTACGGCCAACTCATTTCATCTCAATCATGTCTTAGCTTTCCCTAAAGTTGGTTATCAAGTAAACACAAAAGATATTATTATCCTTAAGTCTAAATTCATATTTCAACCCAACTATTTAACTAATTAGCCCAAGTTCCATATGTGTTATCCCAGTATCATTTAAAAAATTTAGGCCCAAATTATATAATTTAAACATAACACAATTTATATTAATTTACCCGTAAATTTATTTAATCATTTTCCATTTATATCATTCAATTAATTCCCTATTTTAATAATACACCAAAAATATGGGGTAAAATAAGTGTGGGTATTATTGCATCATCATATTATAGTGTTCCTAAGTGGACTCTTCATTATTATTGTGGCTCCATTGCACCCGTACCAAAGTAATTTTCTCAAAACACAATGTCGGAACTCTTTATCAAGAATACCCACTGAATGCTCACAATTAGATGCATCTGACTTTAAATCGGTCTCGTCCAAATCAATGTGTAGATAAGTAGTTGTATCATGTAAAAACATATCTAGCATGGATACAAGGAACATGGTATGTACACGGTCAATATGATCTTGAAATGCTAAACGATACACAACACTCCACCACTATGTCAATTTTTATAAAATTCCCAATATAACGTGGTGCCAATTTCCCTTTCTTCACAAAATGCATCACCCCTTTCATAGTGGAAACTCAAAGTAGCACATACTCACCTACCACAAACTGTATGAGTTTTCTCTTTAAATATGCATGGGTCTTCATCAGCCTTCGGTGGTTTTAATTTTTTCCCTAATTATCTTAATCTTTTCAATTGTATCTTGAACAAATTATGGACGCAATAATCTACTCTCACCTAGGTCCAACCAACATTATGGTGATTATCACGGCCTCCCATATAATGGTAAGTGTAACTCCCATATCCCTTAGAATTTACCAACATTATAGATATGGACTTTTGATAAATAATATTATAGGTAAAATCCACCAACGGTAAGTGTACCTCCCACATCCCTTAGAAATCCATTATGCATAATCTCAACATGCCCTTCATAATTTGATTTTCCCTTTTTGTCTGTCCATTAGTCTAAGGATGGTGAGACTTACTAAGGTGTAAATGTGTCCCCATCGCCCGCTAGAAACTTCCCTAAAAGTTAGCCACAAAAGTAGGACGTCAGTATGAAATGATAGATCGAGGAACCCCATGTAATTGTACAATCCCCAACACATACAATCTCGATACTTACTTTGTCGAAAAGTCTGTACGAACAGGAAAAAAGTGAAACACCATCATATCGGCCAGGCGTCAAAGGAATCCCCATAATTAAATCCAACGAGATGCTATCCCACTTCCACTCGGGAATGGGTAGGGTTTGAACCGTATCAGACGACTTCTGATGGTCCACCTACACCATCTAGCATGTGATTCATTTGGATACAATCTCTTCCATATCTCTCTTCATGTTATACCACTAACATTGTCTTTTCATGTCTTGGTATATCTTATCCCCAGCAGGATTTATTGCAGACTGCGAGCCATGAGTTTTTGACATAACGACCCATATTAACTCCTCGTATGAGGGTACTACCAATCTACGCTTATATCAAAACCCAACATCGAATCCCAACGAAAAGAAAGTCACACCATTAGCGGGGAGTTTTTCTTTGCATGTCGTGTCTTTATGCGGTATCCTGATCATTTATACCATGATCTGGAAAATCACCGTGAGGATCCCAATAAAACCCCTTGGTAATTCACCAATAGTTTCCACCCATCCCCAATTTGATAGTTAGAGGGCCGATAAGCTACCTCTTTGCCATCTTCTTAATAAATACATTACTACATTAGCCTTCCATGGATGGTACTAAATCATATATTGATAATATTTAATTAATTAAATCCATTTTCACTGCCTCATATTCAAATCTTTATTTGTGAAATGATATTCCAGACTCTTATGATCACTAAAGAGTCTAAATTTCTCAGCCCAAAGGTATTGTCTCCATGCATGTAATATAAACACAAGAGCTTCTAACTCCAAATCATGTTTCGGATAGTGAACCTTGTGCGATTTTAACTTTCGAGAGGCATATGAAATCAGTATTTCCTCTTACATCAACACCCCACCTAATCCCTATAAACAAGCATATATGTAAATCAAGTACCCCATGCCACTCCTAGGTAAGGAAAGAATTTATGCAGGAGACAAATTGTCTTTGAGAATGTCAAAAGCCTACAGACACTTATTACTCCAAATGAATGACACACCCATCTTCGTTAATTCGGTCATCCTCCCTACTATTTTTGAGAAATCATGAATAAATCTCTTATAATAACCATCCAAGCCCAGAAAGTTACGGGCCTTAGTAGGTGTCATGGGTTGTGCTCAATCCAATGTGGCTAGCTCCTTTTTGGGATCCACTAATAACCCATTTTCTAAAATAAGATTCTCCTAAAAAAAGATATCCCTTTTCCAAAATTCTCACTGCAAAAACTTCACATAGATCTTTTTCTCCCTCAATGTTTGCAATTCAGTCCATAAAATCTTGGTGTGTTCCTCATCTATCCATGAGTAGATAAGAATATCATCAATGAAGACTATGATGAACTGGTGTAAATACGATTAGAACACTCTATTCATCAAATCTATGAATATTATTAGGGCATTAGTCAACCCAAGTGGCATCACTCTGGACTCGTAATACTCATCACGAGTCAAGAAATAAGTCTTACGTACATCCTTCTCTCATACCCTCAATTGATAATATCTGGATCGTAAATCGGGCTTTAATATAAAGAGGCTCCTTGCAATAGGTTAGAAGGATTGTATATCCTCATTAGCGAATACTTGTTCTTTACCATTGCCTTATCCAATTAGAGATAATAAATGTATAACCTCAAAGAATTATCATTATTCTTGAAAAACAAAAGTGCGCACCCCAAGGTGAAATGCTATGATGAATAAACCTTTTCTCTATCAACTACTTAATCTACTCTCTAAGATCTTTCATCTCCATAGGGTCATACGATGCGAAGCTCTATCTAGTATCTTCGTGTCTGGTGTTAAATCTATAACAAACTCAATATCCCTGCTAGGTGGAAAAACCAAAATCTCATCAAAAACATCATAAAACTCTTGAACTATTGTGATTATATCTAAAAAGACTGTGGTCTCCTCTTCAATAAAATACAAATAGGTAGTAGTTTCACCATGTGGTCTAGGCATAGCGGCCAAATACATCTTTTTTCCCGATATAAAAAATAAAATAATCCTCCCCACACAATCAATCTGAGGCTTGTAAGTACATAACCTGCACATCCCCCAATATGGCATCGTATGAATAGGTGTCCAAAACCAGTAAATTTTCTATGAATAATAGCCTACTAATATCAAAACATATCTCATTCTAAGACTGGTAATATGCATGGATACACCTATCGAAGTGGATATAGATAATATTCTAGAACATGGAGTCAGAATCATCCAAGAATTATCAATAAAATGTCATGCAATAAAAGAATATGTGGACTCGTGTTGAATAAAACTCTGGATAAGGAGCCATGAATAGAAAATGTACCATTAAATTCATAAAATAGCAATGGCTCCTCCATGGTTCCCATTTGATAACCTACCATACTATAAGCAGGGTTGAGGCGTTATCACTGGTAGTGTTGGGGGTGTCGTTGGTGCGTGTTTCCTCGGGGATGGAAGAGAAGGAAATAATTATTGCATTTATTCATGTGGATAATTAGGCCTAAAACCCTTGTGACCCTGGCCCTACGGGCTTTGTCTTTAATGGCCCTGATGACCTTAACTTTGGCCCTGATGGCCCTTTTCATTATGCCTCTACTCCCTAACTTTCCCTCACTAGGACAATCCCTCTTTCTCCGGTTAATGTCACCACACCTAAAATAAACTCCTGTGAGAACAGACCCAAAGGAATCTCTCCATGTACCATCTGTTGTTGATAATTCTTCCCTTGTCATATTTATTGGTCCTTTACTAATTAGGACAAGATTTCTTCCATGAACCTTGGCCTTATTCGCCTAAAAATGTCTTCTGGCCTCCGTCAGACCCTCCATCTGCCTTGGTCCCACTTGCTTGGACCTTTTTCTTAAACTCCCACTTATGCTCCAAGAAATTATGATAGAGAGTAAGTGCAACACCCACTATATGCATGTATGAAGTGTACATCGGGTTCACAATCAAAATATAATGTAATGGGTAAATGAATCCCTTCACAAAATACCGAATCAAATTTTTCTTTGTGTCGACCTCCTCGGGAGTGACAATACAGGTCCCTCTATAGTAGAAGAAATTTTTTCTTCTTTTGTGAACGGATAGACTCGAGGAAGTACATGTCATTAAACTTCACCATTAACTCTTCATAAGTTAACTGATCTCTCTACACGGCTATAGTCACAGTCTCCCACCACTAGAGAGAATTCCAAATTAAACATAAAGTAATAATAACCTACTTTTACACATTTATGCACATAAGAAGCCTCGGATAACTCTCAATAGATTAGATTCACTGTAATGCTACCAAAGGGGCACTGGAACTGAAGAATGTAGGTGGGTGGTACTTCATGAAGGGTCTCCTGACCTTCTCCCAATCTGATGTACGACCTGATGACGCCTATTATGCCGCCTAGAGAGGTCTTTCCTACCTACCTATTGCCAAGCCTTCTTATACTTCCTATGAGATCCCCTCTGAAAGTTGTTAGGGAGTGAAATGATACTTCCCCTGGGCATCGATTATTGGAGCTACTGGCATAGGAAGAGTAGGTCGTGTTAGTGCTACACATGGTATAGGTGGTACTGGTGCTACGGGATCAATTTGAGAAGCACATATTGTTATGCGAGTCTTCAGCTTAGGTTTCATATGAAATTTGATACATATCACTTATTAATACCAAAGCCATTTGATAAGAATGCAAAGAGAATGAATGTATCAAAGAACGATATGCGGACGACTATAATGGACCCCATTGGACCTATGGTGCCTAGGACCATGCTCTGATACCAGATGTGAATTCCCATATATTTTAATACTCATGTTGATCAACTTTAGCTATTATAGGGTAAAGTAATCTTAGGTCCCTCGCAAACAAATTTTAAACACTAAAGGAATTTTGAGAAATTTTATACACTTAGGTCCGCTAATTCTCTTCTTGTAGAAGTCCACGCTAGTGGCATAACAAATAAACCTAATAGTAAATTGACCTCAAATGTTTAAAAATTGTCAATAAGGGATCTAATTGTAAATTTCCCATTATTAAGTTATACAAGTTTTTTATCAATTAAATATCATCCTTAGCATGAGAGGGTAAACAAGAGATAAAGATATACAAATGGAGTGCGATATGAATAATCTCAATATAAATAAAGATGACAATGAAATCAATCACCACCACAACTAGGATGATAAGATAACAATGTCACACATACTTATAAATATAAATAATATTGCATGGCTACATTCCAACAATTAAAGTCTCCACTATCATAATAATAAACTATAGATAGATGTCTATTGAGATAAAGTTGATAAACCTCACCACTATACCAAAATATAGATTTTGCGACTGCATTCTTGTAACTACTAATAGTGGTAACAAACTTTATCACTCTCAAGAGCGGTAATAAAATTATTTGTACCTGTCATTAAGAGTGATAAAATCTTTGGGTAATGAAAAATTTGAGTCAATTGGTTTGTCACTGCTAATGACAGTTATAAATCCTGGCGTATGATCAATTTGCAACTGCTATAAGCAGTCATAAATTTGTAACTGCCACAAGTAGTCACAAATTTATAAGTAGGCTTAAATTTTTACTGTTATGAGCAGTCACACATTTGTAACTTCTATGAGCAATTACAAAATATGGCCCGAGGTTTAATTTGTTATTGCTATTACCAATCACAAATTTGCAACTGCTAGTATAAGTTAAAAACTTTAGCATTAGGCTTTATTTATGATTGCTATGAGGGGTCACAAATTTATAATTATAATTTCATCTCCCTCTTCTCTCTCATCTTCAAACTGTTACTTTTCTCTCTCTCTCTCTCTCTCTCTCTCTCTCTCTCTCTCTCTCTCTCTCTCTCTCTCTCTTTCTTTCCTCATCCTTTAGCATTTTCAGCATTTTAAGATCTCTCCTCAAGCTCTCTATAAGCATTTTCGGTAAGCTCACTTCATCTAGGCATTCTCAATATTTTTCTTCTACACTTTTATACAACATGCATAAAGACTACTCAAAAATTAAAGCATAGTGATTTTACTCTAATTTATCGACCTCCATCTATGCATTCTTAAGCTTTTTTTTCTACTCCTTATCCATAATTCTTGAGTAGTGCCTTTGTTTATAAGCCTTAAATACTTTTTAAATTTTTTTATGGTGCATGTTAAATGTTTTGGGAAATCTCTGTGCAAAATCACTTAAGTATTATAGTTTATTATTTTAGTAATATAGTTTATTATATACAACACTTCGTGATATAGAAAGTGCCAAAAAAATTATTCTAAGGCCAAGAGCCTATTTTATATCTATCCCTTTATTATTTTTGTTTATTTAGTCCCTTCTTTAAGATTTTACTTCTTTTATTTTTATTTTTTAAATTCTACTTATATTAGTTTAACAGTTTAGTACAACATAAGCCAAATAACTATATGTCAAACCTACATCATCCAAAATTGTGATGAAGCGGATCATTTAAGGAGCATAACAAAAAATAGAGCTTATATTAAAGTTTATTATTTCAGTAATAAACTTTATTAAAGTTTATATTATTGCGTATGTAATATAGTTTCGGTGTACATGATATATGCAACACTAATATTGAATTTAGTATTAAATTGATATGATAATGATGAGATTTATCGTCTAAGTGTATAAGAGGATAATTAGTTGATAAACATGTATTGAAGTTTATTATTTATGTTCTTGACTTTGATTTAAATATTATTGTACTTTATTCAACACTATTAGTGAAAGTCGGGTTCTACTGAATGTACCATCTTAGGCACATTACAAAACATATAAACAAGTATTCAATTTATATAAAAACTATTTAGCATTTGTCTTATTCTTGTACTTCTCTTGGTACATGAGAATAAGTAAAAATAAGTTTCAACTGTGAAATTTTGCATATCTTAGTAAGCGAGTCCAGTACAAGTGTACATATGAGCGCATAAAGTAATTAAAGTGCTACTCAAAGTTACTCCAACATCATTTTTTTATAATGTTGTTAGTTAAGTAATTTTTTTGTAAGCATTTGTTGTTAGAGTGTGACTATCAAGAATGACTTATTTTGAAGGGCTGCTTATGTTAGCAGAGATGCCCTTGTATTTAGCAAGAGGTTAACAAGAGAGCAAAGGCAAAAGGTTGCTCGAGAGACCTCCTATAAAGACAAAGATCATTCGAATAGCAATATTTGTAACAAGAAATATTATGTACTTGGTCTTGTATTTGTGTGTACTTATAAATCATTCACTTTCTAATATGTGCGAGGATGTTCGGTACCCTTAATGGACCATGACTGGCTGGGCATGGGAGCACTTACATGCTCTATCGAACAACCTCCTCTTGGGAACCTCACAGGGATTTTGTTTGCAGGATTGGGAGTAAGGAAATGTTGGGAAAGCAGTAACCAACCCTCTTGGCATACTTAGGCAAAACTTCATCTAGTACAAATAGTTACTCGAATCACCATACACGAGGGAACCTACTCGAGGGACCCCAGTCCCAGATGATTGTCTGGAGATAATTCCCATCTAACACAGTAGACTAGGATCTCGAGCTAATTCTAGTTGAGAAACCTTGACTAGATAAACTCTCTCTTTCATTGATGCGACAACACACCCTATTTAGATCAATATTAACCTACTTTGTGACGTCATAACGACTGGCATTTAGGGACTCGAAGTAACATCACTCAAGTGGGTTTTATCCTTAGGATGGTAGGACTATTTAATGAATTCAGACTTTATAGTTGTTCTAGGGTAGACCTCTGAGCTTCCATGCCACACCCTCATTAACGTCACCACTCTCTTAATTAGTGACGTAGTTTCCTGCCAAAATATAATATCTCATGCATTTAATGCAATATCTTTGACATTAATGACACAATGTCTTGGCATTTAACACTTATAAAATCACATTTTATATCGACAAGGTTACTCGAGTATCCTGACCCTCGTATAAATAGATCGAATAAATAGTTCACAAGGACGACAATTCAAACCTAAAATTACTGCTGTATTTTCCTCATACATAAGTGATATTTGTGAGAACATTTATTGTCTAAACATTCCTCTTACTTCCAATGATATCACCATCATTGAGCATTAACTGAGCTTGAGGTTCTTGCCTTGCCTTTATTGTGACAAGAGTGCTTTCTCTTTCTCTCTCCAACAAAGTGTCTTGTTGGTTCCCCTCATTTATTGTGTTTTCATAGCATTTATGGTGTAAAGGTCTCGTTCAATACCAACTTGAGTACTGAATATCATTGTCTCTTTCATTCTTTAAATTGTCATTATTATACATAGCCTTGAGCATTAACCTCAGTCTTGATAAGGGGTTACGCCTCGCTTGATACTAATCGTATTGCAAGAACCAACATCTTACACATTTTGTATATGTCCTTCTACTAGTTCCAGTATTTTGATATCTATTTTATTATCCTCAAACATAAAAAAATTATAATTTATCATCTATATCGTTTTGCCTTTTTTAATACACACTTGAGATTCATATTGAAATAGACTAATTATGTATTTTTTTTCAATACACACCTGAGATGCATATTGAAAATGGTCTCAAATGGGGTTTAGAATCTGGAAATGTCATGTATTGTATTAGTAAGAAACGACTTAGTGGTTTTCAACCCCATTTTTCATTATAAAGGACATATTCATTTAGTTTTGTAATTTACTGAGTTTTTATTTGTTTATATTATAGAATTAATGGAGTTTCCACAATATAAAGAGTGGGTGGATAAAAGTTCTAGAGTGGGACAAGTAAAAGTTAATGGGGTTAAATACTTTGTGAATTATGCAATAAAAAATCTCAAAACTGATAGTATCCCATGCCCGTGAATTCATTGTAGAAATGGTAAACGTTTTAAAGGGGCAAATATAAAATTACATTTGATTCAGTGGGGGTATGGAAGTTGGCTACAAGTTTTGGAAATTCCACGAGGAGAGGGAATTTACGTATATTCTAGAGGAAATACTTGGCAAGGAAACAGTTGACATAGATGTTGATCCATTAGCACATGCTAGGTTAAACGATCTCATAAATTTTACGTACGAAGTGCACGTAACACAAGAAAAGAAGGATAGTAGAGGGAATGGTTTAGGTTGTGAGGATCATCTTAACAATAATATTGACCAAGATATGGATTATATATGGTTAAAAATAGCAACTGCAACACCATTATACCATAACTCCAACCCCGACCATGCAATGTTATATGCCATGGTTTCTTTGCACAACTTAAAGAGCCAATTTGGCTTGTTAAAAAAAAGTGTGACATCAATCCTCCTTTGGGAAAAATATTTTCTCCCAAAAGGAAATACACTTTCTCCCAAAAGGAAATACACTGTAAGTCAATATCCAATCATAAAGCATAATTTGAAAGGTCTGGGTATGAAATACAAATCAATTCATTGTTACAAGTATGACTATGTTTTATACTATAAGGAGCACAAGGACAAACAGGCTTATCCTGAATGTATGGAACCTAGTTATGAACAAAATATGACAATACACAATAAATGTTTGTTGAAAGTATATATACAAATACCTAAGAAGGTGTCAACGTATTTCCCATCCTCGATTAAAAAGACTTTACAATATACCTTAGATAGCGGAGGTAGTGACATGGCATGGTCGAACAGAGGTGGACGAGAATCTTCTGCGACATCTAATTGATTCATCTGAGTGCAAATTTGCAAATCAACGATACTCAAACTTTACTAAAGAAATACGCAACATTTTCCTTGAAATGTCAACTGATGGGTTTAACCCATTTAGAAAAAAATTGAGCGCATATAACTGTATGCGATCGGTGTTCGCTACGCCTTGAAATTCCTGCCCACTGCTTGTTATGCATGACAAAGGAAATCTCAATTTTGTCATTGTTTGTACCAGGTCCAAAATTATCGGGTAGTGACATTGATGTTTTCTTAGCACCGCTAATAAATGAATTGAATGAGTTATGGGTTGAAGGTGTGAGAGTGCCTGACTCAAATAAAAAGGAGGAATTCACTTTGAGAGCTATGTTGATATGGGAATTCATATTTTCCTACTTGTTGTACCTTATATGGGTGAAATGTACATAGTTACTTGGGTTATCCTATTTATGGAGAGGATACTGAAGCTAACTAACTTACGTAAGAAAAGAGGTAAACTTTTTTTATCATATTCACTAGAGATTTCTACCCTAGAGTCAAAAATTCAGGTTAATACGAAGAAATTTTCTCCCAGAAGGCACCGAGACGAGGCCATTTCCACCAAGACATTCTAGTTTGGAAATTGAAGAAAGGCCAATAAAGGCTGATCAAAAGTTGAGGGGGAAACACCCCATAATTTTGGCCCAGAAGCGTAAAAAAAGGAAGTTGTTGTGAAGACGGTGTGGTCGAGGATATCAATAATGTTTGATTTTCCATACTAGAAGGAACATCCCATACGGCATGTGATAGAAACTACGCACATTGAGAAGAATATTATCGAGCATCTCGTAGGCACATGCATTTGTTATTCTCATTCCAAGGATGGAGAAAAATCCCATGAAGATCTTCGTGATTTGAGGATTAGAAGATCATTATGGTTGAAAAAAGATCTAAAAATTGGAAAACAGCATATGCCAGTTGCATATTATACTTTGAACATTGAAGTAAGAAAAATTTTCTTAGAAACATTAAAAGGTTTGAAGGTCTCTTCTAATTTCTCATTCAATTTATATAGGATTGTGTGTGATGCAATAAAAGATTTGAAAAAGTACAAGTATCACGATTGGCATGTGATTATGTAACTTTTCCCTCCGTTGTTCAGACACTTTTTTTTAAACACAAGGATCTCCGTAGGGACATTCTACAGATTAGCTTATGTTTCTCCCTATTGTGAGAGAAAGTTGTCCACAGGAAGCACATAACGGTGGTGAAAAAAACATTAGCTGAGGCTACATGTGTTTTATAGAAGTACTTCACTCCCTCATTCTTTGACATAAGCATCCACCTTTTAGTGCATTTCTGCAAATGAAGCACTTTTATGTGGACCTGTAAGCTACCTATGGATGTATCTATTTGAGCGATAAGTATTTAAAGATTACGTTAAGAATACATGGTATGTTGATGGGTCCATTGTTAAGGAGTACATTATGGAAGAGGCTTCCTTTTATGTAACTTAATATATGTCTAACCCACATATTTGAGGTAATGAATGCTTAGTTTATGAATTAAAAGAGTTTGCTGATGAGGAGGCTTCGGGGAAGGGTAAGGTAGTAAAGCTAATAAGAAAACAATATAACAAGGCGACTCGATATATATTCGATACACATAACGATATAGATAAATGGAAAAGGTGAGTTTATTAAAAATGTTTTATAAAATAATGTAATATGTTTAATGTTATATTCCTAAAAAGTTAATATTGATGATTTAACCTAGGCAATATAATGAGTGCGAGCATGCCGAGAGGAGGAAGGGAGGCGCGAATGCAGATAATAACTTTAGGCACTGGGTAGCTTCCGAGGTGACTACAACAATACCTTAATTTTATTTACTGTATTTGCAACATATTCACAACGCAAATAATTTCCTGATTTCAGTTATTAAAAGTTGGTGAAGTATCGACGAGGCTTTCACGTCTAGGAAATGGGCCTAGTTTTTGGATAATATCGTGTCATTAGTTTTGTGTTATTTTGAAGCACACATGAGCTAAAACTCATTGGGAAACAAAATGATAGGATTTCATATAAAGTGTTAACTCATTTCAAGGCAAGCGCAGAGGATAAAAACTTAGTAAAAGATGAGATGACGTATTATAGGATTATAAGACAAATTATGATTTTAGAATATATATATATTTCAACGTGCTTGTATTCTATTGTGATTGGGTGAGAGTGGAGAATAAGAATGGTTTTATGGTCTACCTTGACACCCGCATGGTGAAGGTTGATTTGAATAAGTTGAATAGTAAAGATAATGTGAATTACAATCCATTCGTTTGGGCATAGTGTTTTATGTAAAGAGCCCTAATAATGATCCATGGTATGTTATTTTACATTCCCTCAAGCGCTTGAATACATCACTAGATGGCATACAGGCACCTATTGAGATTCACTATGTTCTGGACGAAAACCTAGAATTAAAGAAGTTATTAGACGCATTAGAGGAGTAGATGTTTAATTGTAGTATGGTTTGTTGCTTTAAATGTTGACGTTAAAGTTATGTATAATAGCATGTTTCCGTTATTTCGTAGGACGTATTCATAGTGCCTTTTGCCTACAATTTTAGTATTATTTTTTCAGGATGTCAAATATTTTATATACATGCAATGACATTAAAAACATGTCTTTTATAGAGAACGCATCAATTTATTAGCATGGCTATCGAAAAATCAAATAATGCAATTACTTACGAGGTCATAGGTGGAACATAACTGAACCATATTTATTTCAATCAATACTATGCACACTAACTCAAAGTTAGGATGAAGCAGCTGAAAGGGTTTTAATAAAACACAATCCAAGTAATGCGATGCAGTTAATAGAGTTTTTAGAAACCGAAAAAAGAAAAATCCATCCTTTGTGGATAGAACTAAAGAGAATAAGAATGCGTTTAGAATCTACCGTGAGAAAACATATCCATAACAAAGTTAACATATATTATCGACTTAGGAGAGAAATCATACGTCCTAACATGTTTACTGTCAGAAATGCAATTGTCAACACACTTCTACAGACATGACCAATAAAAACTTTGCGTGAAATGATGAAGTATAAAACTTATGTCATGGTTGAATTATAAAAACTTTTAGAATATGTTGAAAAGGCATAAAATATATTATATTTTTATATTATTTGATTAATATTTTATTAACATATGGAGTAGTGCATGAATATATAAATGCAGAAAATGACGTCCAGGAGTGAAATTCCATCATCCATGCTAGAAAGTTCAAGTCATGATGAACATTCTGTCATTGATTCGCATTCAGAGGTGACCCTTAACCTAAGTTGTTTACCAATAGGTGGAAAGAATACTTATAAAGCTCTAGCGTTGTCTTTGTTAACATCATGGATCGACTTTGAGCAAGTGAAAAAATATAACTTTTGGGATACGCTCATGAAAGAGTTCAATATTTTGTCCGACTATGAGGAGTGGTACATGAAAGACATTGGTATTTAATTAAAGACATTTAGAAGTAACCTCCGCTCGGACAGTGATGGGATAAAGGCCCTGAAGGACTGGGTACTGGAAAAAGAGCTTATCCCCCTCTATGAGTCGAATGAATTCATTTTATGCAAAGAATCTGAGGAAAAGTTGAAACAAAAACACCAAGTTTGGGTGAAAAGGAAAAGACATTAGGAGGGTGACTCATGGAAAAGATATAGAAAAATTGAGTGAGGTGAGAAATAGCCAAGGTTCTTCAAGACAAACCAGTTTAGATACTGATGCATTGATCGCCTTTAAAGGGAAAAAACACAAGGGGAAACTCGTGGGGTTTGACACGTGTTCAAAAGTAAACTTAAGGCCATTTCTCCTATAGTATCACAGTTGAATAAAGAAAAGACACGATAAGAAAAACACGATGAGGATATGTCTTTTTTCAAATTATCCATTGCGATGCTTTTAAGTGCTTTTGAATCGAATGGACTCAAACTACCAAATCCAACCAATCAATTTTTACCACAACAATTTAAAAGCGGTTTTAATGATACACCTATCCCACATTAAATTCCTCACGCTTATACTCATATCCCACATTCAAGTCCTCACGATTACAGTCCATTCCCATATCTGAGTTTTCATTATTACAGTTATATCCCACATCCAAGTTCTCATGATTACATGCCTATCCCTCCGTCGACTGAGCCAAACTTTAGAGATTTAATTGATCCTCCATATGATCTATATGTTGATTTATTAGATTTTTTAAGTCAAAAGAAGATTACAAGTGGACAAGTTGTTACTTCAGCAACTTGTAGAACGATGGTGCGTGGCCATCAACTGTTGATATTTGAACATAAGGTTTGCGCTAGTAATGTAGATATAGGATAAGAGAATCATCCGTTGTATAAACAAAGTCATGGGGCGGGCACTATTAAGGACGTCAAGAAATCTTGGGTGGTTTGGACCTTGCTTTTTCTTTGCCTTAAGTGATCTGGTGTATTTATTTAGAACAATTTAAACAAATTTTCAAAGTGAATAATTAGCACAGTTTTGAACTATTTTAGTATTTTGTACTCTGTTTTGAATGTATGCTGCTATGAACATACTATTGTTTTAAAGGTATGCTGCAATGAGTATACTATTGTTTTGAATATACTCTATTTTAGTCTTCATTTCTCAATTTTTCTTCAAATTTAATACCGAAGACCATCTTCTTAATCATCTCCTCAACATGGATAATAAATTGGTTAGTCCTTATTATTATAAGCTTTTATTACATTCATAATGCACCAATTCTCATCACAGGGATTCTGCAAGACTGAGCAGGTGATTGCACTTCTAAGGCTGAGCAAGAGATTGAACTTCTAAGGTGATTCGAGCGGGGACTGTCCTAATTATTAATTTATTGTTTTCATTTTATTTTTGAAAGTAAGTTTTGTATTATGTGTTGGGATGTGCTACTATCTTTCGACTGTCTATTTTAAGTCCTGATTGCTCTGCTGTGATTTTCAAAACCAATATGTGATTTGTTAAACTAGTTTACTAGTTTATGATTTGCTAAATCAACATGCATCATATAGATCTTGCTCTTCTAGGTTATGTCAATTAATTAAGTTTATTCGATTAATTTATCTGTAGGTTGTATCAAACAGTACTTAGAAGAAAGGGGAGGATTTTAGTTAGTGTTGTATTTGGTTTTCTAAATAGTGAGACTTAGGATGGGCAACTTTTCCATTTTCTTTTACCCAAATTATTATAGTTAGCAAAAGTTTATTATAAAGTTTCAACAGTGTGCCACATACATCTGATCAAATGTTAAATCCACTACTCTCCAACTTCTTTGGAAAATGGTTGAGTTCCCCTTTTGTTTTCGTATTATATTTTATTAGATGTGCATGATTAGTAGTGGCAAAATGTGGCCCAAATAATAAAACAACCTATATTAGCCCATTCATCTAAATATAGGGCCCATATTTAAAAGCTATGAGTTAAATATGGGGCCCATATTTCAAATCTATGAGTTAAATATGGGGCCCATATTTCAAAGCTATGAGTCAAATATAGAGCCCAATTTTAAAAGATAAAAATCAAATATAATACTCATTTTTAAAAGTTATGAGTAAAATATGAGTTTTTTTACATATACCTCGAATTGTAATACTTACTTTAGTAGAAAAACAATGGGTTGGCCCAACACATTTTTGGTCCACCCATATTTGACCCACCCAAATTAGGCCCAACCCATAATTTTGCTAGTGTTATGCATGATGTTGGCATAATAATTATAAACAGAACATGAGTTGAGTCGTTTGGGTTAGTTTCTGTTATTTCTTGGCACATCTCTTCCTTATTGAACGGTAAAACTCCCTCGCCTCTAGACCATGACTCACTCTGCTTTAGATCTAACCAATAATCGTTAATATAAAGACAGTGGCAGTAGTGTTGATTTCATGTTATTCATTTTTAGTTGCTCGGCTGATGAGGGAGTAGGCTTTATTGATCTTGGAGATATTTTAAGGTGTCTCGTCACTTAGTTAAGCTAGGTAGCTTATGTTGATAATTGATCTTGCTAGAAACTATTTGCAAAATTCCAAGATTATATACTATCTGTATTTTACATTTCATAATTATTTTATGGATCAAATACCAAAAAGTCCCTCAAACATTTTTTAATACACATTTAGTCCAAATCTTTCATTTTGTACCAAAAAGTCCCTTATTCTCTTATCTTTAAAGGTCCGCACCAGTGGCATGGTAAAGACTTTTTGGCATGGCGAAGGACTTTTTGGTGCAGATAAAAAGGCTTGGACTAAATGTGTATTAATAAAAGTTCAAGGGACTATTTGGTATATGCCTGATTAGTCACATATTCTTCACATTTATCCCCTTAATTTCGGTATTTTTATGATCTCATGTAGAGTAAATAGCTTGAATTTGTCTTGTATTTATTCTACTAACCTCTTTTGGCAATTATTCCCTATTTTTTGTATTTATCGTGTGCTTTATAGGTATTTCATGCAAGTTAGTGCGAAGGAGAACTCAAAACAGTGAAAAAAAGCAAGAAATGTGAAGTTCAAGGGCATTTTCGTAATTTTTCAGCCTTATTCCGGAGGTGGGTCCAATTTTAAAGTTGAAGATATTTCAATTACAAGAACACTGGACAAAACGACACCTCAATCCGAGCTACGGTGAAGAAGTTACGAGGTTTTGAAGTTGCGAGATAATGAAGTGTCATTTTCATAAATGAAGAGTCATACAGAAGAGTCAAAACTCTTGAAATTTCTTGTTTAATTTATTTTTATTAGTTGTAAACTGTGGGGAGGCAAGGGAAGAGTCAAATTTTGGTATTATAAAAGGGAAAACCCTATTTGGAAGTGGGGGGAGTTGTTTTTATCAAGTTGTAGGAGGCTAGTAGTCAATTTTTAGAGGATTCTTGTAACTAAGAACCCTAGTTTTGAAGTTTGGCTACTATTCAAGATTTAAAGATCTATTCAAGATTCATCATTCATCCATTTCAAGTAATTTTAATTTATTGTTTTTACTGCTTTCCTAGTTAGTTTAATTAATTGTTGTTTTCTAGTTTTCCAATCCCAATTCAAGTCATGTTCTCAATTTTCTAGATTTAGTTATGAATTCCTGCAATTTCACTTTTAAGTTTTCTTTTATTTCAATCATATTAAGCAAAGTTTTTAAGGGTGGGGATGCATGAACCCAACCCGATGTGGTATGCATAGATATAAAAAATTTCCTCGAAATTAAATAAGTGATTATCACGTGTTGTATTGTTTCACAACCATTGTAGAACTTTTGACCTCGTTTGCCCTACGTAAACGAGGTGCTTAAGGATGCACTGTGCGTGAACTATTGCAACACTGCTTTAATCATTCTTTGATTATGTATGATGCGGGCTTGAACCTCAGATATGTAATGCTTTGGAGTACTAAAGACTGGGTCTGATCAACTATCTAATTTATGACTAATTTTGTACTGGCACACACACTAGGGCTTGGGTGACTGTATTCTTAACCCATTTCTTCATTCATATTAATTCCTTCTTAGTTAGTTAATTTTGCATGATATGTTAATTTAATTGAATCTAGTTAATTCATAGATAAAATTCATAAAAATCAATCATCTTTTTCTTTTTTTTATTTTAACATCAACTTTAGGATTAAACTACCTTACCTTTGTCGTCACGTTCACACGTCCTAATTCCCTGTGGATTCGATACCCAGACTCTCCACTATACTCCTTAAGAATTTTAGTTACAAGTTTAGTTTTTTTTTGTATTGAGGTTCGAAGCCGATATCAACGACTAGCGTATTGCACGGATGCTCGGTTTTTCCACTTGATCAAAATGTGGTCGTTGCCGGGGAATTAGGTAGACATTAGGTTAGGTTGGTTAATCCCGAATTTGACCTTAAAAAATATTTTAAAAAATTTCCAAAAATAAGGGTATCACGTTTTTGAATTGCCCAATTTGAAATGGCTTACTTTAACTCTTTTGGTGGCTTTAATTGTTATGCTAATAGTGAGGAGAATGAACTCAAGACTTATGAAAATTGGATCAGTATCACTAAAGATGAGTCTCATAAATACAAATCTGGTGCTAAGGCCATCCAAATTTATCAAAATGAATTGCTTGAAGAAAAACGACTTGAAAAAGAATATTGGGAAAAAATCGTTATTGGGAGCAAGAGTTAGATGCATTATTTGAACCCAATGAGGATTTTTCTTTCGATATTTTTGAAGTTGAAGAATGTTTTCAACCAAATGAGGAATTCGAGGTGCTAGAACAAAGGAAGCCTACTTTGGAAGAACTCTTGATTATTATCAAAAAGAAATATGATGACCTTGCTACTACAGAGTTGAAAATTAGAGCAACATGCAAGGAGTTGAATGATTATTTGGACAACTTAGAGAAGGTCAAGACTTGCGCTTCACCTAATACTTTTCAGAACGAAATCATTGAGAGTGATCCAAGTACTTTTGAATCTCAGCCTCTTATAAATATTTCAAAACCTATTGAGGTTGAAGATCATTTGTCTCCTTGTGTCCCCACTATTATCGAACCATTAAATCCATCACAAGAACTGGATGAATGTCTTGAGGATGTTGATCCGATTCTTGTATGGGAATGTTATTTTGAGATACTTCATCTTACGGGCCATACACTTAGACGTGTCACTCCACCAGATACATTCGAAAATTTTGGGGGAGAAGATTTTGAGGGAGAGGACTCTATGGTTGAATTGTTTTCCAAGACGGACTCTTTCTATTTGTATGCCCCACTTCCCATACTACTTGAAAAATCTATGGAACATGATTCTATTTTTCTTGGATCCCAATGGGACTTGTCCTCTTATGCACCCAAATCCTTCATTATCCCCCTAAATTTTTTAATAGGTGATGGTTCATTTCTTCCGCTTTGCACATGCCTGTCGTTTACCCAACGAAATTCTTATTTTTCGAGCGGCATGATTTCTAGTGAGGGCACACCATTAATCCCTCAAAGTCATCTTGTATTTTGGGTAGACCCTCAAATTTTTCGACTTCTAGTGTATAACTTATTAGAAGTTCAAATCGTAGGTTGTTCATAATTAGCTTTTTATTTTTCCTTTTCTTTTTTATAGTTAAGAGTAATTAGTTAATGTTTTTGTTATTCTTTTTTGTTATGCTTGGTTCTAACATGTTTTGTAGATTCAATGGACTCGCACTCATCGAGGATCGCTCCATTTGGGTAATATCTTTCTTTCCCTCTCTTTATGTTGTGTTCTTATTCGTATTGAGGACAATGCAACATTTAAGTTAGGGGATGTGGGATATTCTTCCCGTTTAATGTTTAGATTCATTGATTCGATCACATGTTCTTTCCAAGTGTAATTTTTTTTTTAAAAATTCACAAATTTCAAAAAAGTTGAAAAAACCAAAAATACTTTTCTTCAAAATAAATAAAAATTGGAATTTAAAATTTTCAAAAATATCACCTTTATTCTATTTAAAGTCTCAAATTGTTAATAATCAATTGCACTAAGCCGAAAATTGACCGAAGATGGAAATTGAAAGAAAATTGACGACTTAACGAATAAGTGTGGAAATTGATAAAACCCGGTGAGATTTCGAGCCTTTCAATTTTTTATGAGTTTTTAAATCAATCCGAGTTTATGATTAACTCAAAGTTCTTTTCAGCGTTTTAATAAGTCGTTGATAATCTCAATCCTTTGTTTTGATCGGTTATGGGAAATGTGTGAAATGTTGTCTCGAAATTCGTGCTAATTATATCTCTAAACTTAATTAATCTCAAGATGTATATGGTAATGTGATTAGCAATTTGGACAATGAAGTAGGCCCTCTTTTGTTTAACCCAAAAATATTAGCCATAATAAAGTTGTGAAAAAATTATCCCTTTGTAACCTACTTTGAGCCTAATAAAATATTTCCCTTCCGTTTAATAACCCAAAAAACCCAATTGGCTCGAAATTGTGAAAAATTAGAAATTCATCAAGTAAGTCCAAAGTGTGTAATAAATAAGGGCCAAGAAAAGAAAAATAGCAAAAAAAATGAAAAAAAAAATGAAAAGAGAAAAACGAGCAAATGCCCGAAAAAGAACTAATGGACGTCATCAGGACATTTTCCGATTCCGAACAATCCGTCCATTCCCAATTTTTCCCTTTACACTTTTTAACCCGAAAAGTCCTAACCGAGTCCGAATGGAGAAATTAATTACTGCATGGAGAGATAAGATATGAAAAGATGGTAAAAGAGATTAAAATAGTGTGATTGAGAGATGATGTTTCCCGTTTCCTAATAACTGTATTCCGATGATGAGATCTTTTCACCATATATTTCCTCCTTTCCAATTTTGTATGCATGAATTTGTGTCCATTATATTTACTCTTTATATCATGTATACTGAGAGAAAACAACCACAATTCGAGTGATTCGTTTGTGAGAGCAATCCGTAAGAATTTGAATCAAAACGAATTTTCGGAAAGTAACGTAATGCTCAATCGGTGGAAATTTAAGGTTGAATTTTTGGCTTTGCACACACACACTATGGTTTGAGACATTTGAATATGAATTTATGGTGATTATTTTTCGAAAAGTTTAAATTGTACAATTTTTAAGTATTTTGATATATATTTGAGTCAATAAAGAATTTTGTGGGTGTATTCACTACAAACCCTCACGAGACACCACTCGTCCTACTAGGGTAACCTAAGGGTTTATAGGCTTGTTGTATACGCTAAATGCAATCGCTTGCCCACAAAAAAGGTATTCTATCCGAATAAAATGATTTTCAAGAGTTGAGCCTTGATAGGATTCTTTTACATTGCTCGGGACACGCAAAGTTCTAAGTTAGGGGGTGTGATTAGGCACATATTCTTCACATTTCTCCCCTTAATTTTGGTATTTTTATGATCTCGTGCAGAGTGCATAGCTTGGATTTGTCTCGTATTTATACTACTAACCTCTTTTGGCAAGTATTCCGTGTTTTGTGTATTTCTCATGTGCTTTATAGGTATTTCATGCAAGTTAGTGAGAAGTAGAACTCCAAACAGTCAAAGAAAGCAAGAAATCTGAAGTTCAAGGGCATTTTTGTAATTTTCCAGCCTTATTCTGGAGTAGGGTCCAATTGGAAAGTTGAAGATATTCCAATTACAAGAACACTGGAAAAAACGGGACCTCAATCCCAGCTACGATGAAGAAGTTACGAGGTTTTGAAGTTGCGAGATAATGAAGAGTCATTTTCAGAAATGAAGAGTCATTTTCAGAACTGAAGAGTCAAAACTCTTGAAATTTCTTGTTTAATTCATTTTTATTAGTTGTAAAATGTGGGGAGACAAGGGAATAGTCAAATTTAGGTATTATAAAAGGGCAAACCCTATTAGGAATGGGGGGAGTTGTTTTTATCAAATTGTAGGAGGCTAGTAGTTAATTTTTAGAGGATTCCTGTAACTAAGAACCCTAGTTTTGAAGTTTGGCTACTATTCAAGATTTAAAGATCTATTCAAGGTTCATCATTCATCCATTACAAGTAATTTTAATTTATTGTTTTTACTGCTTTCCTAGTTAGTTTAATTAATTGTTGCTTTCTAGTTTTCCAATCCAAATTCAAGTCATGTTCTCAATTTTCTAAATTGAGTTATGAATTCCTGCACTTTCACTTTTAAGTTTTCTATTATTTTAATCATGTTAAGCTAAGTTTTTAAGGGTGGGTATGCATGAACCCAACCCGATGTGGTATGCATAGATATAAAATTTGTCCTCTAAATTAAATAAGTGATTAGATCGAGTTGTATTGTTTCACAACCATTGTAGAACTTTTGACCTCGTTTGCCCTAGGTAAACGGGGTGCTTAAGGATGCAACGTGCGTGAACTACTGCAACACTGCTTTACTCTTTCTTTGATTATGTATGATGCGGGCTTGAACCTCATATATGTAATGCTTTGGAGTACTAAAGACTGGGTCTGATCAATTATCTAATTTATGACTAATTTTTTACTGGCATACACACTAGGGTTTGGGGGAGTGTATTCTTAACCCATTTCTTCATTCATATTAATTCCTTCTAAGATAGTTAATTTCTCATGCATAGGTTAATTTAATTGAATCTAGTCAATTCATAGATAAAATCCATAAAAACAAATCATCTTTTTCTTTTCTTTTCTTACTTTAACATCAACTTTAGGATTAAACTACCTTACCTTTGTCGTCACGTTCACACGTCCTAATTCCCTATGGATTCGATACCCAGACTCGCCACTATACTCCTTAATAAGTGTAGTTACAAGTTTAGGTTTTTTTGTATTGAGGTTGGAAGCCGATAACAACGACTAGCGTATTACACGGACGCTCGGTTTTTTCACTCGATCAAAATGGCGTCGTTACCGGGGAATTAGGTAGACTTTAGGTTAGGTTGGTTAATCCCGAATTTGAATTCAATTTTTTTTTTAAATATCCAAAAATAGGGGTGTCACGTTTTTTAATTGCCCAATTTGAAATGGCTTACTTTAACTCTTTTGGTGGCTTTAATTGTTATGCTAATAGTGAGGAGAATGAACTCAAGACTTATGAACATTGGATCAATATCACTAAAGATAAGTCTCATAAATACAATCCCGGTGCTAAGGCCATCCAAATTTATCAAAATGGATTGCTTGAAGAAAAACGACTTGAAAAAGAATATTGGGAAAAAATCGTTATTGGGAGCAAGAGTTAGATGCATTATTTGAACCCAATGAGGATTTTTCTTCCGATATTTTTGAAGTTGAAGAATGTTTTCAACCAAATGAGTAATCGGAGGTGCTAGAACAAAGGAAGCCTACTTTGGAAGAACTCTTGATTATTAATAAAAAGCAATCTGATGACCTTGCTACTACAGAGTTGAAAATTAGAGCAACATGCAAGGAGTTGAATGATTATTTGGACAACTTAGAGAAGGTCAAGACTTGCGCTTCACCTTATACTTTTGAGAAGGAAATCATTGAGAGTGATCCAAGTACTTTTGAATCTCAACCTCTTATAAATTTTTCAAAACCTATTGTGGTTGAATATCATTTGTCTCCTTGTGTTCCCGCTATTATCGAACCATTAAATCCGTCACAAGAACTAGATAAATGTCTTGAGGATGTTGATCCAATTCTTGTATGGGAATGTTATTTTGAGATGCTTCGTCTGACGGTCCATACACTTAGACGTGTCACTCCACCAGATCCATTTGAAAATTTTGGGGGAGAAGATTTTGAGGACAAGGACTCTATGCTTGAATTGTTTTCCAAGACGTACTCTTTCTGTTTGTATGCCCCACTTCCCATACTACTTGATAAATCTATGGAATGTGGTTCTATTTTTCTTGGATCCCAATGGGACTTGTCCTCTTATGCACCCAAATCCTTCATTATCCCCCTAAATTTTTTAATAGGTGATGGTTCATTTCTTCCGCTTTGCACATGCCTTTCATTTACCCAACGAAATTCTTATTTTTTGGGCGGCATGATTTCTAGTGAGGGCACACCGTTAATCCCTCAAAGTCATCTTGTATTTTAGGTGGACCCTCAAATATTTCGACTTCTAGTGTATAACTTATTAGAAGTTCAAATCGTAGGTTGTACAAAATTAACTTTTTATTTTTTCTTTTCTTTTTTATAGTTAAGAGTAATTAGTTAAAGTTTTTGTTATTCTTGTTTGCTATGCTTGGTTCTAACATGTTTTGTAGATTCAATGGACTCGTACTCATCGGGGATCGCTCCATTTGGGTAATATCTTTCTTTCCCTCTCTTTATATTGTGTTCTTGATTCGCATTGAGGACAATGCAACATTTAAGTTAGGGGGTGTGGGATATTCTTCCCGTTTATTGTTTAGATTCATTGATTCGATCACATGTTCAATCCAAGTGTTTTTTTTTAAATTTCACAAATTTCAAAAAAGTTGAAAAAACCAAAAATATTTTTCTTCAAAATAAATAAAAATTGGAATTTAAATTTTTCAAAAATATCACCTTTATTCTATTTAAAGTCTCAAATTGTTAACAATCAATTGCACTAAGCCGAAAATTGACCGAAGATCGAAATTGAAAGAAAATTGACGACTTAATGAATAAGTGTGGAAATTGATCAAACCCGGTGTGATTTTGAGCCTTTCAATTTTTAATGAGTTTTTAAATCAATCCGAGTTTATGATTAACTCAAAGTTCTTTTCAGCGTTTTAATAAGTCGTTGATAATCTCAATCCTTTGTTTTGATCGGTTATGGGAAATGTGTGAAATGTTGTCTCGAAATTCGTGCTAATTATATCTCTAAACTTAATTAATCTCGAGATGCATATGGTAATGTGATTAGCAATTTGGACAATGAAGTAGGACCTCTTTTGTTTAACCCAAAAATATTAGCCATAATAAAGTTGTGAAAAAAGTATCCCTTTGCAACCACTTTGAGCCTAATAAAATATTTCCCTTTCGCTTGATAACCCAAAAAACCCAATTGGCTCGAAATTGTGAAAAATTAGAAATTCATCAACTAAGTCCAAAGTGTGTAATAAAAAAGGTGCTAGAAAAGAAAAATAGCAAAAAGAAATGAAAAAAAAAAAGATTAATATGAAAAGAGAAAAAGAAAGAGAAAAATGTGCAAATGCCCAAAAAATCAGTAATGGACGTCATCAGGACATTTTCCAATTCCGAACAATCCATCTATTCCCAATTTTACCCTTTACACTTTTTAACCCGAAAAGTCCTAACCGAATCCGAATGGAGAAATTAATTACTTCATGGAGAGATAAGATATGAAAAGATAGTAAAAGAGATTAAAATAGTGTGATTGAGAGATGATGTTTCCCGTTTCCTAATAACTGTATTTCGATGATGAGATCTTTCCACCATATATTTCATCCTTTTCAATTTTGTATGCATGAATTGGTGTCCATTATATTTACTCTTTATATCATGCAGATTGAGAGAAAACAATCACAATTCGAGTGATTCGTTTGTGAGAGCAATCCGTAAGAATTTGAATCAAAACGAATTTTCGGAAAGTAACGTAATGCTCAATCGGTGGAAATTTGAGGTCGAATTTTTGGCTTTACACACACACACTATGGTTTGAGACATTTGAATATGAATTTATGGAGATTATTTTTTCGAAAAGTTTAAATTGTACAATTTTTAAGTATTTTGATATTTATTTGAGTCAATAAAAAATTTTGTGGGTGTATTCACTGCAAACCCTCACGAGACACCACTCGTCCTACTAGGGTAACCTAGGGGTTTATAGGCTTGTAGCATACGCTAAATGCAATTGCTTCCCCGCGAAAAGGGTATTCAATCTGAATAAAATGATTTTCAAGAGTTGAGCCTTGATAGGATTCTTTTACATTGCTCGGGACACGCAAAGTTCTAAGTTAGGGGGTGTGATTAGTCACATATTCTTCACATTTCTCCCCTTAATTTCGGTATTTTTATGATCTCGTTCAGAGTAAATAGCTTGTATTTGTCTTGTATTTATGATACTAACCTCTTTTGGGAAGTATTCCGTGTTTCGTGTATTTCTCATGTGCTTTATAGGTTATTTCATGCAAGTTAGTGAGAAGGAGAACTCAAAACAGTGAAAGAAAGCAAGAAATGTGAAGTTCAAGGGCATTTTCGTATTTTTGCACCCTTATTCCGGAGTAGGGTCCAATTGGAAAGTTGAAGATATTCCAATTACAAGAACACTGGAAAAAAAATGGCACCTCAATCCGAGCTACGATGAAGAAGTTACAAGGTTTTGAAGTTGCGAGATAATGAAGAGTCATTTTCAGAAATGAAGAGTCATTTTCAGAACTGAAGAGTCAAAACTCTTGAAATTTCTTGTTTAATTCATTTTTATTAGTTGTAAAATGTGGGGAGGCAAGGGAAGAGTCAAATTTAGGTATTATAAAAGGGCAAACCCTATTAGGAAGTGGGGGGAGTTGTTTTTATCAAGTTGTAGGAGGCTAGTAGTTAATTTTTAGAGGATTCTTGTAACTAAGAACCCTAGTTTTGAAGTTTGGCTACTATTCAAGATTTATTGATCTATTCAAGATTCATCATTCATCCATTGCAAGTAATTTTGATTTATTGTTTTTACTTCTTTCCTAGTTAGTTTAAATAATTGTTGCTTTCTAGTTTTCCAATCCAAATTCAAGTCATGTTCTCAATTTTCTAGATTGAGTTATGAATTCCTGCGCTTTCACTTTTAAGTTTTCTATTATTTTAATCATGTTAAGCTAAGTTTTTAAGGGTGGGGATGCATGAACCCAACCCGATGTGGTATGCATAGATATAAAATTTGTCCTCTAAATTAAATAAGTGATTAGATCGTGTTGTATTGTTTCACAACCATTGTAGAACTTTTGACCTTGTTTGCCCTAGGTAAACGGGGTGCTTAAGGATGCAACGTACGTGAACTATTGCAACACTGCTTTACTCTTTCTTTGATTATGTATGATGCGGGCTTGAACCTCATATATGTAATGCTTTGGAGTACTAAAGACTGGGTCTGATCAATTATCTAATTTATGACTATTTTTTTACTGGCATACACACTAGGGTTTGGGGGAGTGTATTCTTAACCCATTTCTTCATTCATATTAATTCCTTCTTAGTTAGTTAATTTCTCATGCATAGGTTAATTTATTTCAATCTAGTTAATTCATAGATAAAATCCATAAAATCAATCATCTTTTTTTTTTTAATTTTAACGTCAACTTTAGGATTAAACTACCTTACCTTTGTCGTCACGTTCACACGTCCTAATTCCATGTGGATTCGATACCCTGACTCGCCACTATACTCCTCAAGAAGTGTAGTTACAAGTTTAGGTTTTTTTTTGTATTGAGGTTGGAAGCCGATAACAACGACTAGCGTATTACACGGACGCTCGGTTTTTCCACTCGATCAAAATGGCGCCGTTGCCGGGGAATTAGGTAGACTTTAGGTTAGGTTGATTAATCCCAAATTTGAAATTAAATTTTTTTTAAAAAAAATCCAAAAATTGGGGTGTCACGTTTTTGAATTGCCCAATTTGAAATGTCTTACTTTAACTCTTTTGGTGGCTTTAATTGTTTTGCTAATAGTGAGGAGAATGAACTCAAGACTTATGAGCATTGGATCAATATCACTAAAGATAAGTCACATAAATACAAGCCGGGTGCTAAGGCCATCCAAATTTATCAAAATGAATTTCTTGAAGAAAAACGACTTGAAAAAGAATATTGGGAAAAAATCGTTATTGGGAGCAAGAGTTAGATGCATTATTTGAACCCAATGAGGATTTTTCTTCCGATATTTTTAAAGTTGAAGAATGTTTTCAACCAAATGAGGAATTCAAGGTGATAGAACAAAGGAAGCCTACTTTGGAAGAACTCTTGATTATTATCAAAAAGAAATATGATGACCTTGCTACTACAGAGTTGAAAATTAGAGCAACATGCAAGGAGTTGAATGATTATTTGGACAACTTAGAGAAGGTCAAGACTTGCGCTTCACCTAATACTTTTCAGAACGAAATCATTGAGAGTGATCCAAGTACTTCTGAATCTCAACCTCTTATAAATATTTCAAAACCTATTGAGGTTGAAGATCATTTGTCTCTTTGTGTTCCCACTATTATCGAACGATTAAATCCGTCACAAGAACTAGATAAATGTCTTGAGGATGTTGATCCAATTCTTGTATGGGAATGTTATTTTGAGATGCTTTGTCGTACGGTCCATACACTTAGACATGTCACTCCACCAGATCCATTTGAAAATTTTGGGGGAGAAGATTTTGAGGACAAGGACTCTATGCTTGAATTGTGTTCCAAGACGGACTCTTTCTATTTTTATGCCCCACTTCCCATACTACTTGAAAAATCTATGGAACATGATTCTATTTTTCTTGGATCCCAATGGGACTTGTCCTCTTATGCACCCAAATCCTTCATTATCCCCCTAATTTTTTTAATAGGTGATGGTTCATTTCTTCCGCTTTGCACATGCCTTTCGTTTACCCAACGAAATTCTTATTTTTCGGGCGGCATGATTTCTAGTGAGGGCACACCATTAATCCCTCAAAGTCATCTTGTATTTTGGGTAGACCCTTAAATTTTTCGACTTCTAGTGTATAACTTATTAGAAGTTCAAATCGTAGGTTGTTCATAATTAGCTTTTTATTTTTCCTTTTCTTTTTTATAGTTAAGAGTAATTAGTTAAAGTTTTTGTTATTCTTTTTTGTTATGCTTGGTTCTAACATGTTTTGTAGATTCAATGAACTCGCACTCATTGGGGATGACTCCATTTGGGTAATATCTTTCTTTCCCTCTCTTTATGTTGTGTTCTTGATTTGCATTGAGGATAATGCAACATTTAAGTTAGGGGGTGTGGGATATTCTTCCCGCTTATTGTTTAGATTCATTGATTAGATCACATGTTCTTTCCAAGTGTATTTTTTTTAGAAAATTTCACAAATTTCAAAAAAGTTGAAAAAACCAAAAATATTTTTCTTCAAAATAAATAAAAATTGGAATTTAAATTTTTCAAAAATATCACGTTTATTCTATTTAAAGTCTCAAATTGTTAACAATTAATTGCACTAGCCGAAAATTGACCGAAGATGGAAATTGAAAGAAAATTGACGACTTAACGAATAAGTGTGGATATTGATCAAACCCGGTGAGATTTCGAGCCTTTTAATTTTTTATGAGTTTTTAAATCAATCCGAGTTTATGATTAACTCAAAGTTCTTTTTAGCGTTTTAATAAGTCATTGATAATCTCAATCCTTTATTTTGATCGGTTATGGGAAATGTGTGAAATGTTGTCTCGAAATTCGTGCTAAATATATCTCTAAACTTAATTAATCTCGAGATGCATATAGTAATGTGATTAGCAATTTGGACAATGAAGTAGGCCCTCTTTTGTTTAACCCAAAAATATTAGCCATAATAAAGTTGTGAAAAAATTATCCCTTTGCAATCCACTTTGAGCCTAATAAAATATTTCCCTTTCGTTTGATAACCCAAAAGACCCAATTGGCTAAGAATTGTGAAAAATTAGAAATTCATCAAGTAAGTCCAAAGTGTGTAATAAAAAAGGGGGCCAGAAATGAAAAATAGCAAGAAAAAAAATTTAAAAAAAATGAAAAGAGAAAAAGAAAGAGAAAAATGAGCAAATGCCCGAAAAAGCACTAATGGACGTCATCAGGATATTTTCCAATTCCGAACAATCCGAATATTCCCAATTTAAACTTTTACACTTTTTAACCCGAAAAGTCCTAACCGAGTCCGAGTGGCGAAATTAATTACTGCATGGAGAGATAAGACATGAAAAGGTAGTAAAAGAGATTAAAATAGCGTGATTGAGAGATGATGTTTCCCGTTTCCTAATAACTGTATTCCGATGATGATATCTTTTCACCATATATTTCCTCTTTTTCAATTTTGTATGTGTGAATATGTGTCCATTATATTTACTCTTTATATCATGCATATTGAAAGAAAATAACCACAATTCGAGTGATTCGTTTGTGACAGCAATCCGTAAGAATTTGAATCAAAATGAATTTTCGAAAAGTAACGTAATGCTCAATCGATGGAAATTTGAGGTTGAATTTTTGGCTTTGCACACACACACTATGGTTTGAGACATTTGAATATGAATTTATGGTGATTATTTTTTGAAAAGTTTAAATTGTAAAATTTTTAAGTATTTTGATATTTATTTGAGTCAATAAAGAATTTTGTGGGTGTATTCACTGTAAAACCCTCACGAGACACCACTCGTCCTACTAGGGTAACCTAGGGATTTATAGGCTTGTTGCATACGCTAAACGCAATCGCTTACCCGCGAAAAAGGTATTCTATCCGAATAAAATGATTTTCAAGAGTTGAGCCTTGATATAATTCTTTTACATTGCTCGGGACACGCAAAGTTCTAAGTTAGGGGGTGTGATTAGGCACATATTCCCTTAATTTCGGTATTTTTATGATCTCGAGTAGAGTAAATAGCTTGGATTTGTCTCGTATTTATGCTAATAACCTCTTTTGTCAATTATTCCGTGTTTTGTGTATTTCTCATGTGCTTTATAGGTTATTTCATGCAAGTTAGTGAGAAGGAGAACTCAAAACAGTGAAAAAAAGCAAGAAATGTGAAGTTCAAGGGCATTTTCGTAATTTTTCATCCTTATTCCGGAGTAGGGTCTAATAGTAAAGTTGAAAATATTCCAATTATAGGAACACTGGAAAAAACGGCACCTCAATCCGAGCTACGATGAAGAAGTTACGAGGTTTTGAAGTTGCGAGATAATGAAGAGTCATTTTCAGAAATGAAGAGTCATTTTTAGAACTGAAGAGTCAAAACTCTTGAAATTTCTTGTTTAATTCATTTTTATTAGTTGTAAAACGTGGGGAGGCAAGGGAAGAGACAAATTTAGGTATTATAAAAGGGCAAACCCTATTAGGAAGTGGGGGGAGTTGTTTTTATCAAGTTGTAGGAGGCTAGTAGTTAATTTTTAGAGGATTCTTATAACTAAGAACCCTAGCTTTGAAGTTTGGCTACTATTCAAGATTTAAAGATCTATTCAAGATTCATCATTCATTCATTCCAAGTTATTTTAATTTATTATTTTTACTGCTTTCCTAGTTAGTTTAATTAATTGTTCCTTTCTAGTTTTCCAATCCCAATTCAAGTCATGTTCTCAATTTTCTAGATTGAGTTATGAATTCTTGCACTTTCACTTTTAAGTTTTCTATTATTTTAATCATGTTAAGCTAAGTTTTTAAGGGTGGGTATGCATGAACCCAACCCGATGTGGTATGCATAGATATAAAATTTGTCCTCTAAATTAAATAAGTGATTAGATCGTGTTGTATTGTTTCACAACCATTGTAGAAATTTTGACCTCGTTTGCCCTAGGCAAACGGGGTGCTTATGGATGCAACATGCGTGAACTATTGCAACACTGCTTTAATCTTTCTTTGATTATGTATTATGCGGGCTTGAACCTCATATATATAATGCTTTGGAGTACTAAAGACTGGGTCTGATCAATTATCTAATTTATGACTAATTTTGTACTGGCATACACACTAGGGTTTGGGGGAGTGTATTCTTAACCCATTTCTTCATTCATATTAATTCCTTTTTAGTTAGTTAATTTCTCATGCATAGGTTAATTTAATTGAATCTAGTTAATTCATAGATAAAATCCATAAAAATCATTCATTTTTTTAACATCGACTTTAGGATTAAACTACCTTACCTTTGTCGTCACGTTCACGCGTCCTAATTCCCTGTGGATTCGATACCCAGACTCGCCACTATACTCATTAAGAAGTGTAGTTACAAGTTTAGGTTTTTTTTATTGAGGTTGGAAGCCGATAACAACGACTAGCGTATTACACGGACGCTCGATTTTTCCACTCGATCAATGCCCCTTCTTTTATATCTACAGTGGTCTCTACTATATTCCCAAGCAAATTGATTCTTTTTTTTTTCATTTATTATAGCACCTGCATGAGTTCAAAGAATTCATTTGATTGTTGGATCATTTTTTCTCTACCATATAAACTGGCACAAGTTTTCCATGTAAGAAACATGGATTACATTATAGTTCATTAGTTTTTTCTTTATAAGTAAACACAAGACAGTTCAAAATTTATCAAAAATAAATAAATAGTGGTTGATAAATCATTTTCTACAACTCTTGAAATTTTTGCTCTTCACTTGATTATTATTTGTAAGACTATTTGATATTGGGATTACATTTAAGGGGGTGTAAAATTTGAAAATTCTATTAATGGTAACGACAAATTTTAAATAGTGCATTTGTTTGCTGGTATACACATGGCATAGTCGGCATACATAGTATTCAAAGGCCTAAATTCAAGCATTTACATTTCTTGGCAAGCAACATAAGCACAAGTCAATTGATACCGAGTAGCCATATAAAACAATTTAGTCCATTGAACTTGCTCAGCAGACGTACTTTGAGTACACGAGGGAGGCTGTTACCGCATTAATATCTCCCACGGTTCATATACCTAGACTTCATGAAGCGTATCCACCGTGTGGTGCTCTCTGGTCTAGGTTCAGAATGATCTGTTATATGTTCATAGCAATTGATGTCATCGAAGTGGTGTGCCTTTATTTTATTAGTTTATTTTCGATTCAATATTCATTTTGTATTTGGCACCTAAGATGGGTTTGTTTGATGTTAAATTAAGTTTAAACAAGTTTTATGCGTACCAGATTTTGGAATGTCAGAAATATAAATGAAATGTTGTCGAATTTTTTTGACTTATTACATGTTCATGACATTTCATCTACTTCTCTATTTTCGTTAACTTTTTTATTACACTATCACCATTTCATCATTTTTTGAAAATATAAAGATATTTATAATTGCTCTTCCCAGTGACACATTTAACAAACTCAGCATTTATACTTTTAATAGCAGACACAAATTTGTCACTACTGCCAATTTTGTAACCGCAGTGAGTAGTTATGAATATCTGCTTTGTGACTGCTAATAAGATTTATAAACATTAGATTCGTAAGTGTTGACAACAGTTGCAAATATTATATTTTTAACTACTGACAGTAGTTATAAAAACTAGTTACAAATTGCGATCACCGTGTCATAATGCCCAAAAGGGTTATAAAAAATTTATGACTACTGTTAGGAGTGACAATTATCTTTTTGTGACTCCCTAAATCATGATGGAAAAGAGTTATTACAAAGGTTATTTGTAATTACTAATGGCCGTTACAAATCTTCTTTTTTTGGTGTAGTTCACATCACTCAAATACCATAAAGTGACTCATTATACCTAACATCTACATCTCATGAATCTGGTGGTGACTTGAATGATGACTCTGTATGCTCACAAGAGAGTAAGTTAAGACTGACGTGCCATTAGATCATGTGAAAACAACATGAGGGGTTAGGCCCACCGCATGATAAAAAGCTACGAAACCTATATAAATAATCAAATTTATGTTTATAAACAATAAATTCATAGTTTTCTATTAAACAGATGATACCTCACCACACAATTACCGGTCTTATATCTCATAATTTCTTGTTATAATTGTTGTTTAAAACCATATTATCTCCCAATAAATAAGAGATCAGTAGCATACCCAGTAACTAATAATGATATCAATGTAAATTAAAAAAATTTGGCCCTCCACTAACTAACGAGGTCACCAACACGCCAAATCATAAACTGAGACTAACCCCCAACTAACTAATGACTCTCTAGTGCACCAAATAATAAACTAGGACTAGCACTAGAACATAAGTCCTTATTTTTTATCGACCATGAATTAAGTCAACTGAGCTAGAACTCGACTAAATAATGAGGTCACTATCACAAATGTCCGTTATTTCTATCGGGCATGAACTAAATACCTATTGTTATTATCCAAACATGGAGATAGAAAATAAATGAATAATAAATGATAAGATGGATAACAAAGAGAATGGGGGTGAGAGACAATGAGAATGGAACATATTTTTCTGTGGTTCGGCCCAAGATGGAAAATTGCATTCAAGGGTGATACTAATTTTCCCTTCTTGATATCAGGTGTCCAATTAGGGTTATGTTTATAGAATGATTGAGTCCCCTTTTTAGGAAGATTCTCCATCTATTTATAGCTGGTTTGTAGAGAATATTTAGGGCAGATGTGGACTTCCTTTATAAGTTAGGCGGTTACACCAATATACATGTGATAACAAATAAATAACAAACTGATATGCCTTGGATTCTACATGGGCATTTCTGATGTGCGTGCAAGAAAAAACACGTAACAACCAACTTCCCTTATTTCCAGTTGACTAGTGAGAAGTTCATCAGGTATATGTGTGAACATATCCATGTGGTGTGAGCAAATAAATGCACTAAAGGAGGACAGTTGTCAATGAGGCTAGCCGAGCAGGAAGGTACCTGAGTCGACCTCGTATTAAAAGTGAGGCTGAATGCATGGTGGGTCATCTCCTAGTATCATTTATACCCCACATAATCTAGGACCATAAGGGTATAACAAAAATTCCCCAAAGCTTCATGCACGAGCTCTACAGTTTGATGCAGATTGAATGGATGAAGAGTTTATCTAACTAGTACTGAAATTGATGGTCGACTCCTTTCTAGTCAGTCTGGGATGAGAAGATTGCTTTTGTGTGATTGTGGAAGTACTTGGGACACATAGAAGCAAGCTGACGCATCTTCTTTATAATGATTATGGTAGGGCGCATGTGCAGGTACTCTATATCGTCACTTGAAATGTTGCTGGCTTTTTGTATTCTTTTGCAGCATCTTTTCAATTGTATTCTTAAAACTATAAATACCCTCCATTAGTCTCAAACATCATTATAGATCCAAATATCCCAAGTTACAAAGAGAGAGAAAGATGAGTGTTTCTGAAGTTTTCTTATGGAATCATTTTCGAGGTAAAAATAACTCTATCGGTTTCTTCTTCTTTATTATCTAGTGCCTACTTTAAAACTTTGTATTCTTTTGATTCCATTAGGTATGTCCTTATGAATCTTTTCTAGGTTTTCATGGCTCTGGGTTTGGGGTCTTTTTCATCTTTTATTTATTGGTGTATAATTAGCTATTTGTATTTTTGGTGAGAGATTCTGAGTTAGACGGCCATTGAGTTGGTTGGCCTCGAGTTTAAGTAATCTTAGGAACCTTTGGTGTCAATTTGTTGTTCAATTTGATTTTTTGCATAAATCCTAGTTTTATTACTGTATTTTCTTTTTTTTGAAGTTAAACCCTTGCATATATGATTTTCCCTCCTCATGTTTAGTGTATATATGACTTCATACACGAACTTGAGTCTGAGCATCTAAGGATCACCGAGCGGAGATTATAACGCCCTTTGCATGTGATTAAACCTCAAGATGAACCAGGTCATCCCCATTACACACCAAAAACCCATTCTAGCAATGGTTCTACTCATGGCCCCAGTGAACATTTCGTTAGTTCCCCTATTTTAAGCGACTTTAAAGTAGATCTTGTTGCTCCTTTTTCTCATGGAGTTAATCCTGTAAACATTGTTTCTATATCTGCTATAAATCTTGACTCCCTTTATGATGAGGTAAGTTCAGATAGGGCTAAAGATATGAGTCCTGAAAGGATTGGTCCATTTTCCATCCACGTCCCACTTAGATGAGTCTCTTACTAACATGGCTAAGGAGGAAGGAGATGGCTCTTCCGAGCTATTTGACTCCTATAATCTTCCCAAAGCGATGCCCAATGGTACCCCAGTACCATTATTGAGTACGAGCTTGACCACTTGAGGGAGAAATTTATCCTCCCAATAACTATTCAGATAAGGGTCCCAATACTTGAAGATAAGTGTTATACTTTGAAAGATTCTGAAGAGGTTTATCTTCCCTTCTGGTCTCTTTACGCGGGACTACGGCTACCTCTTCATCATGTAGTATGTTCGATATTAAAAGGTTATGGTGTTACCTTGACTCTGATGCCTCCCAATACTTACAGGATAATTTTGGGATCTACGATCTTCTAGAAGCTTAGGAAGGGTTTTCACTTTACAGGGGACATTTTTAGGTATGTCCATGGGTTAAAAGACAACATTAAAGCCCCAATATATTATTATTTTTCTCCTCAAAAGTCCCAATACCAAATGATAACCGTTGTTCAGACCAGTAATCACAGCTGGAAAGGTCAGTATGTGTTTGCTAAGGGTGAGTGGGAGATTAGGCATCACGAACAGGATAGGTCGTGTAAGATTACCATGGAGTGGAATGGACCGAACCAAATATGTAAATATTTTTCTATATTTTATCTAATTACTTCCTTTAGCTCACTTTGTCATTCTGATGTTCTGTATGTTGATTATTTTAGTGAACAAAGCCCCCGGGATAGCTGTGTCCCTAGTTGATTTGGCCGAGACTTATTGTGAGAGGAAGCCCCCAAAGTTTGAGGACTTATTTTCAATCGAGAAATTTTTTGCAGCTGGCTACCACACCCTTCTAGGTGGCCGCCCCTCGTAGAGGTTTAACTTCCTTTGGAGGGGTGTGTGTTGCATTAGACTCACCTTAACTCATTCGACTAAATATTTGAGTAAGAGGAAGAGGGTATTGGAGCAGGTAGTGAAATACTTTTTTCCTTTCTTCCTTTCCCGCTTTGTTTTTTTTTAGATTACTTGCTCGTCTTTCATCAGGTGTTGCGGAGCATCCTTTTGAAGAGACGTTTGGAATGGATCACCATAAAACAAGTCGCAAGGTGATGGTGTTATCCAGAAAGAAGAATATAGAGGCCGATTAGGGCCAGGTTAAGGCCAAGTAAAGGAGACTGGCCAAAGAGAAAGAGGTAACGAAGTTGGATGCTCGATAGAAGGAGAATGAGGTTATTATTGTTAGAGAAAATTCCAAAGAGAAAGCCCCTACGCATCAATCAAAGTCCACTATTAAGGAAAAAAGGCCCCTTGATCCTCTACGTGATCAAAATGTCTCAAAGATGCCTCAGGTGGAACAAGACTGACCTCTCCTTCATAGTTGGTAAGGGGTCTAGACACTACTTCTCGCTATGGAGAGGTACCGAAGCTTAAGCTTGGCCAAGCTCACAAAATAACTCCTAATGAGTTAAAGGCCGATCTAGACTCCATTTTTAACCATGTAAATAACATTATTGATTTGCCCGACTATCACGGTCACAACAAAGATTTTGAGTTTGTGAGAGGTTATAATCCTAACTCCTTGTGGAGGCTAGCCCAGCATAGACTTTGAGTAGAAGACCATTCTCCTATTTGACATTTTTACTTCTTGTGATGGATGTTGATTCGAATAACTTATCTTTTCTTGTTTTCAGGTAGCCATGATATGTACGACTTAGAGGGAGAAGGAGGTGGTGAACCATTATGCCTTTAAGGAGCTGTTTGAGAAGAATAAGAAACTGAAAGTGGACTTTGAGCAGAGGTCTGGGGAATTAAAGGAGAGATACGAATGACTAGGGATAAAAACTAATGAGCTAAGAAAGGTAGAGGATGAGATAACTACTCTTAAGGATAAGTCTTAGATTGATAATACCACAATCAAAAACTTGAACGAGGTTCTCACTGCTGCCCACGAGGCTCTGAAAAAGGCAAAACGGGATGAGGTTTTTATATCTGTCGACATGCAAAGTGCTAGTACAGCTCCCACTTCTGTCGAGGCGATGGGCGTTAAAAAATATTGGTCTTCTCCTAATTACAATGTGGACTATGTTGGCTTCTTCCTCGATGGGTACGAGGAGTTAAAGAATAGGGTCATGACGCATTATCCCGTTATTTCCGGTGAAGTGAGTAAATGGCAACTAGATGATGAGGAAGCTACTGCATTGGTCGGGGAGGATAGTGATGATGCCCCTATAGATGACCCTTTTGCCATCACAGACCATCCTAGAGGATCAGTCGACCCAAATTCCCCAGTTGTTTGACTCTTTGTGAAGCTCGTGTGCATTTTGCTATTTTTATTTTTGATCTTTTTCATAGTGATCCTTATTATCATTTTGCGAGGGATAATAAATGGATATTTATATAGTAATTATGTAACCATATGTTTAAGGAATATGTTTATGTAGAAACATGCTTTGGCATATGAAATCAATCATTTTTATTTTCTTCATTCTGTTGTAAAAAGAACTGTTAAAGGCGATAGAACATTGCATACTTAGATATGAGAATGACTGATCAACTATGTTCACAACCCATTGGGTCGTACAGAGGTTAGGCTGAGCTCCTTATTTGTAAACTTGTGAGGACAAGTTTGTACATGGAGCTAATTTTCTGTTCGTGGGCTGTTTTATTTAATCGGACCATACAGTTCCTCTTTATGACTTGTTTGTTCAATGAAGTTATACAGTGTGTTCGTTATGTTCGTGACTTATTTGTTCAACAAAGTTATAAAGTGTGTTCCTCTTGTTCATGACTTGTTTGTTCAATAGAGTCATACAGTGTATTCATCTTATTCATGACTTGTTTGTTCAATAATGTCATACACTGTGTGCTCATAGTTTATGAGGTAACTAGATATGTTCACACATATCTCATTCCGAAAAGAAAAAAAACAAGGAGGCTAAAACATAATTTTATTGATATGAAGCCTCTAAATACATAACCTAAGTAAAGAGGGTTTTCTTCATAGTACTTTCTCCGATGCTAAGAGTTCTAAGGTTTCTTAAACTGCTCTCCCTCCAATGTTTAGATGAGGTAGATTCCAAGCCTTACTATGCTTATCATCGGGTACGATCCATGCCAATTGGCCTCAAGTTTGTCATTCTTTTATATCACCTTTTTTAGGACATAGTCCCCCTCCTTCAAATTTTTTGGATTTACATGCCGGTTGCAGTAACAGCAATTTCTCTATTGGTAGGCGACCACATGCAACACCACATTCTCCCTAAAATCTTATATCAGATTGAGATCTAACCTTCTCATCAAGTTTCTTTTTATGGAATCAAAGTTGAGAACCCTATGACTGAGGAATCCTATCTCAATGGGAACCATAGCTTTCGTGCCAAAAGCGAGCATGTATGTCATCTCTCCCGTCAATGTTCACAAGGTCGTTCTATAATCCCAAAGTACACTATTTAGCTCGTTGATCCAATTTCCCTTTGCATCATCCAGTCATTTCTTGATTCTGTCCCTAAGCATTTTATTGGTGGCTTCAATTTGGTCATTGCGGTGTGGGTGTCCTGGGGTAAAATACATCTTTCGGATGGTAGATCTGGTGCAGTAGTCCTTAAATTGTTGATCATTAAACTACGTGCCATGATCTGTGATGAACGCGTAAGGCATGCTATAGTGAAAAATGATTTTTTTTCCTAATGAATTGGAATACCTTTTCATTGGGCATCTCAACCAATGGCTCGACATCTACCCATTTCGTGAAGTAGTCAACTGCCACCACCTAGCATTTTAATCTCCCCTTTGTCCTCGGTAATGGTCTGACATTATTAATTCCCCACGTCCCAAATGGCCACGATGATGTGATTAGTGCTAGTGGTGCTCTTGGTAGGGAAAATTTTCGTATATATCTGATATTTGCCACACTTCCTCGCAGTCTTCGCAGTATGCCTTCATTGTAGGCTGGTAATCGCCTCGAGTTGTAATGCGTTTCACCTGCGATATTTCAGCGAAATGTTCTTCGGCAGCATCCTTCATGTACTTCCTTAATTATCTTGTTAACTTATGTGGGATAGACACATCTTAGCAATGAGATGATATATCCCCTCCTATACAACATTCCAGCCTCCATTTCCTAATGGGATGCTTTGTAGAGAAACTTTCTTGGTTCCTTTGGATCTGAGGGGAGTTCTCCGGCCTCAATATATGCTCATATGGGATCCATCCATGATTTCCCCAGACTTACTTCCATCAACTTTAAGATTTCCTCATCCGTACTTTTGCGAGTCAATATTTTAACTAGTACTGTCCTTCTTAAAGTAGTTCTGGTGACTGAGGCCAACCTGGCTAAGGTATTTGCTCGATCATTTTCTGATCTGGGAATCCTCACGACCTTTACTTCCAAAATATTTTCTAACCACTTTCATAGTATGGTCAAGTACTTCGCCATGGATTCCTCTCTTACTTCGTAGACTCCTAACAACCAGTTGACTACTAGTTAAGAGTCACTATGTGCCATAATGATATCGGTCCCCAGCGATAAGTCTATGACTAATTCGATAATCATGGCTCCATACTCCGTTTCATTATTGAAAACTTCAAATTGAAATCGCAGGGCATATTCAACGTCTATTTCTTCCAGAGTAGCGATGATAATGCCCACACAGATACTCGCCAAACAAGACGATCCATCAATGAAGAGTTTTTAGATAACACTGTCTTTTTTAAAGTCTGCTTCTTCAAGTTTACTACATCTGAATAGCTTTTTCTGAGACTCATCATGCTAGTCCTTATCTTATTTTATTGAGTATCTCTCTCCAAGGAGATTATGCTCTATTTCACTAGGGATTAATATCGCTTCCCGAGAAGTCTGTTTGTCTTTATAAATCAAGTTCTCTCCCGAAAGAGTCTACTTAGACGGCCCTTCCTCGTAAGTGAACTCATAAATGAAGTCTGCTAATGCTTTCACCTTTATGGTTGTCCTTAGCTCATACTGTATATCATACTCACCAAGCTCGGTCACCCAAGACATAAGTCTAGCGAACTTCTCTGGTTTATGTAGGATCTACCTCAAATCCAAGTTAGCGTAGATCACAATGGTGTGGGCTTGAAAATACGGCTTCTTTCTTTTCAAAGTTCCCCTTAGTGCTAATTCTAACTTTTCCATTCGGGGATATCGAACTTCAGCTCCTCGGTATGCTTTTCTAGTATAATAAACATATCTTTGAATTAATTCCTCCTACCTTATCAGCACCGAAATAACAGTTGATTCAGACATGGTGAGATACAGGTAAAGCTTCTCCCCGATAACAGGTCTTGACTAGAGAGGGGGTGAGCCCATGTATGACTTTTGTTCCAGGAAAGCATTCCTGCATTCTTTATTCCACTCAAAAGACTTTCTCAGCACTTTAAAGAAGTGCAGGCACTTACTTGTGGCTCTAAAGACGAACCTATTAAGCGCTGCCACTCGCTCCATTAACTTTTGCATGTCTTTTTTTATCATGGGAGATTTTATGTTGAGCAGAGCTTGAATCTGTTCAGGGTTGGCTTCGATACCCCATTAATAGATGATAAAACCCATAAACATGCCTTCCTTCAGCTCGAACAAATATTTCATTGGATTCAACTTGACTTAGTGTTTCTCCAGTTGGTCAAAAGTCCACCCAAGATCCTTGATGTGGTCTTGGTGTTTCTCCCTTCCTTCTGCTCTTCGTAATCATGTCATCCACATATACTTCCGTGTTTACCGTAATCTGATCTTTAATAACTTTCTCCATTAATCGCTGGTAAGTGGCTCCTGTATTTTAAGGCCAAAAGTCATAACATTATAATAGTAAGTACCTCTATCCCGAGTAGGCATCCATGAAACTAAAGAGATCATGGCTCGAGGTCGCATCTACTAGCTAGTCAATTCAGGGTAACGAATAATGATCCTTGGGGCATGCCTTATTCAGGTCGATAAAATTGACGTACATCCTCCACTTGTCATTATTCTTGCACACTGTTACACTATATTAGATAATCACTCAGGGTATTTGATATCTTCAATGAACTTCGCCTTCTGCAGCTTAAAGACCTCCTTCTGGACGGAAAAGTTCTTCTCGGCATAAAAAACCCTTCACCTTTGCTTGACAAGCTTGGCCCCCTCCATCATGATCAACTTGGGGAAAATAAAATCAGGTTCAATCATGGGCATACCATCGTGGATCCATGTGAACACATTCCTTTGTTATTGAAGGAAGTTTATGAGTTCCTGCCTTAATCATGGATCTAGTGACGATCTGATTTGGACCGGCCTAACTCAATGATCTGCATCTAGTGTAACTATCTCAATTTCTTTGACCGTCTGCCCTTTAACTAGTTTTTCTTCATCTCGAGGATAAATGGTTTCGATCTGGTAGGTGCTCATTATCTTTTTATGTTCTTCCTGGTCTGTGGAAGTATAATAGCACTCACGTGCCTCCACCTGGTAGCCTTTTATGACCCCCACTCTGTAATGAGTTGTAAACATCAAGCACAGGTGTATTGTAGATGGGATGGACACAAATTTCTTTAGTCCAGCCCTTCCTAGTATCACGTTATAGGCGGACAATACATTTTTGTCCAGGACAAAGAAATTAACATTCTCGGTGTGATAGGTTGGCCATGTGCTTATTATAACCACGAGTTCCATCATTCCCAGTGGATACACCTTTTTCCTAAAAATTCAATCATAGGTCGGTGGTATGGTGTTAACTTACTATCATGGATCTTTAACTTTTGAAAATAGTTGTAAAACATAATGTCTGCGAAGCTACCATTGTCCACTAATATCGTGGAAATTGTACCTTCATGGATCATCATGTTGATGACTAGAGGGTCATTGTGAGGATATAGCACCCATGATAAGTCGTATTTAAAGATGATTAGCATATTCTTATTCACCTTATAGGGATGTGAGTCCACCTCTATTGCTAGGTTGATATGTCTCACATGAACGCAAGCTTTAGCCTCCTTCAGGTAGACCTTCCTTTTAGTCGGGTCCTCTCCCCCACTTGCAGCTCCCCCGACGATGAAGTGACACCCAAAAGATATCATGTCGACATCATTCACGGGGTCCCTATGATTTTTTACGAGGTCTGGATCATCCCCTGAGTCATCATTTCTCCCCTACTTCTTATCTTCTACCCTGCCTCCCGATAACTTTGACAGTCTCTTGGCCTTATGTTCATCAAAATTTGGTCATACATCCTTTTCCACATACTTAGACAGCTTGCTTCTCCTAATTAGGCCCCCAATCTCATTTTTTAAGGTGATGCAGTTGTCAGTATTATGACCGTGGTCTTTATGAAACTCTCAGTACTTGTTCCTATCCCTCATATTCTCTGGTGCCTTTAGCTTCCCTGCCCACTTGAGGTCCTTGCTTCCCCAAATTTCCTCTAGAATGTGATAGATGCAAACTGTGAGTGGACCACATTCCTCATACTTATTTGGCTTTTTAACCTTTCGATCTTTTCGATCTATCTTGTCGTTGGCTTTATTGGACGATGATTTGAGAATGTCAGACTCCTTCGCAACCATAACTTCTTCGGAGTTCATGCTTTTTCCCGCTTTGGCTACCAACTCCATCATCGTACGGGGTGGCTCCTTTTCTAATGCCCAAAACATCTTCCCCGATCTTAGACTGCTCATGAGAGCGGTTATAGCGGTATACTCATTGTAATCTACCACCTCTAGATTTTTGGTGTTAAAGCGGATGATAAAGTCACTATGGGTCCATTTTTATTTGTTTTATGAAAAGTGTTTTAAGGATGACAAAACAAATTTCTCTTTTTGTGAAAAACCTTTTTCCAATTTTTAATTCGCACCAAGTTGTGAACAATTTTAACTTAACCAAATTTTATCTTGATTAATCCTAAACATCCATCTAGTTATTAAAGCAAGTAAAATAAAATAAAGAATACTTACAATGCCGGATGTACGAGGAAACCACAATGGGAGAAAACCTCGGATGGCCCAAGCCAAACAATCACTATGAATGTGGAATTACAATGAATAGACACAAGTCTTACTTAATGACTCGATCCCCACGAGACTTGACGTCCTTATGATCTTCAACCACTCCTCTCATAGTGCCCAGGCAGAAAGTTCTTCTCCCATGATATTTTTCCACAACACATGCGTCAATATATGTCTCGGTGTCCAGAGATATGGTTTATAACATCTACAGGATCGAAAAACGAACTCCTTCACTTCTTCTTCACAAAACCCAGCAATGATCAAGTGTAGAAGAACTCTTCTTAGTTCCAAGAAGATCACTATTTCATATATTAATGAAAATTTGAATCTTGTAAACTCCAAGGATGTGTTTTGATTTGGAAAACCTTAGAAAACTATGTGCAGAAACGTATTCTTTGTAAAACGTTTTTTCAGAATGCACACTTACGAAATCTGAAGGAAGCACGCCTATTTATATTTTTCTTGAGGTGCATGCTCGTTCATGAGACTTTGGCCTATCGCTCGAATGAGATGACCATATCGCTCGATCTACACATCATCTCGCTCGAACAACTGGTCAGGTCATTTGAGTGACACAACGAATTAGAGTTCAAACTCAACACTACTCTAATCCGTCCTTATCAGAATAAAACGAAGTGTAAACTGTTTCAAACACTTTAAAAAAATAAAAACATTTTTTTAATAAAATAACATCCTTAAACATTTTTAAAATGAATTTTGAGTCCCATTAAAATTACGCATTCATACCTGAGTGATCTTGGAACGCAATTGAACTTGAAGACGAATAAACTTGCCCTAATTAAACATTCGACATAATAATTCCTTGAAGCTTTGCTGCAATGTCTTTAATAAACTTCAACATATCATAGTCTGTAAGGGATCGTGACAATAAAAATCTTCGTATGACTCAAACGTGTTTTGTTTCGAGAATAAGTCAAAACTGTTCAACAGACTCAATTGGAAATTTTGTCCTTACAGTCACGGATGATTTCATCTTTCTTCTGCTAAACACTAAGTAGATGGGCCACTATCTTTCCTAGTTTTACGCTGAAATAAAAGTTATGGGAAAACAGGTCGACCAACTGCTGGAAATTGGATATTTATCCTCGGGGCAGGTTATGGTACCATATTTGAGCAGAATCTATGATTGGTCTAGATAAGGCTCTTCATCGCATCTCACAAGAATTAAATAAATGCCCGCGATAGTTTGATACAGCTCGACATAAAGTACATGATATGTCTTTTCACCGTACTTTGGCATGATAACCATTGGCTTAAATTTGGTCGGGGTAGGGTACGTCATAACAGAATAGACGAATGGTGACCCTTTTATGATTTCCCTATACAGAAGATTATTAGACATAGCCATCTCCCCATGTCGATCCTCCAATCATTGGATGGATCGCTTCCATGGTTGATTGTCCTCTTTATTTTTTTTCGTAAGATGACTTTGCTGTTCAACATTGAATTTCGATCGATCCCTCTTCCTGGGAAGTCTGCTTGAGCGCAGTCGATGCTCTAGTAGATAGGGGACCCCGGTGAATGATTTTCTTATGTCTCCTTATATCTGGTCGAGATCTCGAGGTGATATTGTTGCTTGCTAGTGATTGCGACATGTGCCCAACCAATCGAAGGTCGAGCCCCTGCTCAACCTTTTCGACACACTGGGGCATTATTCAGAGTAGGATTGATCGTCATAATATCTTGGTGACTGGATGAAGCACGTGGATATGGGGAGGTTGGACCGGTCCCGTTGTGATTCGAATCGTCAAAAAAATCTGGGGTTTACGTGGGACCCCAGACTCAGCTTTTTGGGTTTCTCCAAAGCTTGCCTTCGATATTCTTGTGTCCTATCTCAGTACGGTGGTGGGGAAAATATTCCTCCTATGATTTGCGATACCTCTAACCCAGGAGTAAAGATATTCGAGTTGGGTTGTGCCGACCCGGCCTGAAGAGTGTGTGCCAACCACTTGAGACTCTCTTGCATCGCCTCTTGGCCCACGGCTAATCTCATCAGTAGGCTGTGTAAATCACCCATCCCAATGGGGGTGGAGGTATTTGGACCTCTATCGTGCGTCTACTCTTAGGATTATCTGTCATTCTCAGATGTTTTAGGATAGGTTATGAATGAAAGAATTCAGGTAGGAATCATAATGGCTTATCATGTTCCCACAGACGGTGCCAATTTGTTATCATCCAATAATGGATATAGCAAATAAATAAATGAGAAGATGAATAATAAAGAGAATGAGGCTGAAAGACAATAAGAATGGAACATATTTTTATGTGGTTCGGCCCAAGATGGAAACCTACATCCACGGTTGCTACTACTTTTCCCTTCTTGTTATCAGGTGTACAATTAGGGTTATGTTTACAGAATTATTGAGTACCCTTTTTAGGTGGATTATAACTCTATTTATAGATGATTTATAGAGAATATTTAGGGGATAAGTGGACCACCTTTATAGGTTAGGCAGTTACACCAATATACAAGTGCTAACAAACAAATAACAAACTGATATGCCTTGGATTCCGCACATGCATTTTCTGATGTGCGTGCAAGTAACAAACATGTAACAACCATCTTATCTTATTTTCACGTGACTAGTGAGAAGTGTATCATGTATATGAGTGAACACATCCATGTGGTGTGAGAGAATAACTGCACTGGAGGAGGACAGCTGTCAATGAGGCTAGTTGAGTTGGTTGGTACCTGAATCAACCTCATGTTAGAAGTGAGGCCAAATGCCTGGTGGGTTCTCTTATGGTATATTTAGGCCCCATGTAAGATGGGTCCATAAGGGTAGAATACCCATAATTCAATATCTCTACCCCCATTTATAAAAATATACCATAAACATTCTACCATGACTCTATACGAAGACATGCCTAAGCCATAATAAATCACTCTCAATCGTTCTTATAATATTACTCTATTAGTATGATTTCGATTTTACAATGTAATTATTACCTTCGTTCTAATATGGTTACACATGTATAATTTGGTTCCTTTCATCTTATGTTATTACTATAATTCCTAGGGAGGGGGGGAATTCAATATACTATAATGTTCGGGAAGCTTAATCCAAATGTTCAATATCCATCATAACATTTCGTTTGTTTACAAGTTCTTTTAAAGGGATGAACAACATATGAAACCCAACTTAAGTATCACACTTCTAATAACATTTGTGAAGAAAATTCTGAAATCCATTTAAAAGAATAACAATTACTAACTTATGCCACCATAATCAAATCTCAATATCATTAACTTTTTCATAAGAGGGCTAAATTATATATATGAGATAACTTATGTGTAACGACCCGACCCGAATTTATGGGTTACTCGTGAGTCAACCCGTTCCGACCTAAGCATTACGTGTGAACTGCAATGGAACAACCTATATAATATTCCTAATCTAGTTTTATTTTAATTACATGTCACTTATTAGCATGCGATTTCCAGATTCAAGATAAACTACATGAGGACCCATGGAGAGAAGCCGAAAGTCCAAGTAAATAGAGTTACTAATGTAAACATGAATAAAACAAGTCGTAAACAAAGTGGTTATGTGAGCTTATGTGTAAGGACACAAATTTTCAATTGAGTCCATATATTGTTTTGGCTCAATTTCGTACAAAAACATTTATTCATAGAACTGTATTTAATTATAATATTCTCAAGCCTATGAACAGTTTGTTGAAAACGTAGCGGCAAAGAGTATAAAGCTTCATCAATATGCCGGTTTGTGTGCCTGGTTTCTACGTCATCAACTATGGTTCCATGCTCCCAAGGTATGAATGCAATATTATATATATCGGAGCTTGGAACTAGTTTAATTGGGTGTTAGGTTTAATTAAAAATGTGTTTTATTTTCAGAAAGATTTCATTAAAACTTTAAAATAAGTTTATAAAGTTTTCTGGGCTAAAATCAAATATTCCAAAGTTTCTGGAAGTTCGTTCGATATGTCGTTCGAACGATATTGTCGTTCGAACCATATGTCGTTCGAACGAGATTGCCAACGATTTCCCATTAAGGCATACTAGAACTTAGTTCGAAATGTCGTTCGAACGAGATTGTCGTTCTAACTAGATTTCTAACGAGTTTCTAACAAGTTCATACTGGAACTTCGTTTGAAGACTCGTTCGAATGAGAGTTCGTTCGAACGAAATGTCGTTCGAAGGAGATGCCAGGCAGGAACAGTTTTTGGCAGTTTTAAGCAGTTTTTCACCCACTTCCCCACTTGTTTCTTAACCAACTTTTCACAGCATAACTATGTGCGGGAATCACTTTTGAAGATAGATCTTTTTTGATATCTTACTAACTCCTAGAGAGTGTTTTGAGAGTAAAATTAAAGAGGGAAAAAAAGATCATGTTTTGAGTGTGTTTTTATCAAAGAGAAAAATATACACCACTCTAGTTTACACCCAAATTAGTTTCTTCCAAGTTCCCATATTCATATATCTTGCTTGGAGATTGGCACCGGGTTCATCTCTTCCGTTCAAAGAGAAGTTTCGGGTTTTCTTCTACATCCCATAAAGAAAGAATAAGAGGTTTTTGCAGCATTACCCACTTGGAGAAAGGCTCCTTGCTCGGGTGACAGTGACCATATAAAGTCCGATCGGTGGATTTCGAGGCCGCGGTGGAGCTCCAAGGTTATCCACTAGGAAGAGGTATCTACAAGAAGAAGCGTCGGGGCTTGAGAGGGATCGAGTCCTGTGTTTTAAGCCTTTCTGTCTTGTATTTGTAAATTCCGTACTTAGTGGATTTGTGGCTAGGGCCGTCCGAGGTTGTTTCCCATCTTGGGTTTTTCCTCGTACATCGCGGCGTAGTGGATTGATTATTTATTTTATCTTTTGCAAAATCACCTAGAACACATGCTTTGGTAAAGAAGATAAAATTGGTTCAAATCACTTTTAATTTAATTTGGTGCATAATTAAATTTGAGCAATGTTTACTTAATTCAAGTCATTTGTTCAAAATGGTTTAACCTGATTTGTTTAATTAATTTTCACTTGGGTTTAATTTTAATTTGTTTGAGAAATTAAAATTTTGTTTTAAGTTCAACCATCACCTTTACGCTTCCGCACAACGATTTTCATAAAAGGAAATATAATTTTATAAGAAATTAAAATCGGGGGCCAATCGCACTTTCAAATTGGTATCAGGGCCAAAGCGATAAATTATTTCGTTAAAGATCCTTTAAATAATTTTTTGGCTAAAATGGAATTTTCCCCATTTTCAAAATTTCCTATTTTCTATGGTTCTAACTACGCGTATTGGAAAGCGCGAATGAAATCGGCACTTAAATCTATCGATGAAAGGGTTTGGATGTCTGTAGTTAACGGGTGGTCTCCACCAACTCATTTAGTTGAAAATGAACGTGTTCCCAAACCGGTCGATAGATGGACTGAAAATGAGTTTAAACTTTCTAATTTTAATTCCCGTGGTTTGAATGCCTTGTTTAGCGTTGTCACACCGGATGAATTCCGACGTATTATGACGTGTGAAACCGCTAAAGAAGCTTGGGATATTTTACAACTAACTCATGAAGGAACTAGTGTCGTTAAAGGTTCGAAACTCCAAAACCTCACCACTCAATTTGAAACTATCAAAATGAACGATAATGAAACTTTTGATGAATTTTATGCTAGACTTTTCAATATTGTCAATTCATCGTTTAATTTGGGAGAGAAAATACCTGACAACTGTGTTCTAAAGAAAATTTTAAGGTCCCTACCCAATAGATTTATTCCAAAAGTGACCGTTTTAAATTCTTTACCAACTTTAGCCTCTACGAAATTAGAAGAGCTTGTAGGTGATTTACAAACCTATGAACTAGATATATTTCCCTCTAAAACTGAAAAGAAAATTGAAAAGGGCGTTGCTTTAAAATCCCGAAAAGAGGTCAAACAAGTAGTAGAGAGCTAGAGTGATAGTGACTCGGAAGATATGGCTTTGTTTGATCGTAAATTTAAAAAAATTCTTAAATTTAACAAAAATAAATTTAAAAATAATTTTAAGAAATTTGAAACTCCTAAGTATGACAAATCTGAGAAGATCCCTAAAGCCGAGAAGATCCCTAAACCTATTAATGAAAATTTAAATAGGGACGAGTCTAATAGGTGTTTTGGTTGTGAGGGTTATGACCATAGGTCTTCTGAGTGCCCCACTAAACTAAGGAAAGAGGGTAAACGACCCATTGCATATAATGAGACCCTTGGTAGATAGTGTTTAGGAAGAGGGACCCGATTCCCCCACTAAGCCTAATTTTGTCGCTTTTATGGCTAGTCATGTGAGTGATAGTGAGAACTCATCGATTGATGAAACTTTAACACATGACACTTCCAAGTTCATAGTTTATGATTCTCTTGTTTTTTATGATAGTGAGAGTGGAGAAGAAAGAGAGAGTGAAAATGAAGAAGAGGTTAATGTGAGTGAACTTCAAAATATTTTTCAAGAACTTTGTAAAGAATCTATTAAATTGAAAAGAGCTAATTTGAAGTTAGAAGCTAGTTTAAGAGAAAGTGCCAAGGTCTTTGATGATAGTATGTTGGTTGAAGACCTTAAGACACATGAGAGGACTCTTCAAAAGAATCTTGAATATGTAGAAGGCGAGAGAGATAGCCTTAGGGGTTTAATGGAATCCTTAAAAAAGGAGCTTCTTGCTTTTGAAGAGCGAAATGTTTTATTAGAGTCTAACATTTTAGAATTGCAAAATAAATTAAAAGACTCTAGTAATGTCAAATTTGATTTGGAGTGTCGTTCAGAAAAATTAGATAAAATATTAGGAACGGTCCAAATTAAAAATGACACTTGCGGTTTAGGCTTCAATACTTGTAATGAATCTACTCATAAAGCCAAGCCCAACGTTTTAGGAGAATCTACTAGGAATGCATTTAGAGATCACTACTTAGGTAAATCTTTTCGACATGTTTTTACTTGTACACATTGTGGTCGAAAAGGTCATCTTAAGAAAAAAAAATTGATCTTAAACGAATTCCTAGAAAATCCCAACGTAATGCAACCAATGTATTTAAAATTCCTACACCCCAAGATAGTCACTCTTCATTAATTTGGGTTGGGAAATCTGACTTAGTTGCCTTGCAAAATAGAGTTTTTGATTCTCATTTACTATCACATGCTTCCTCCCTTGCTAAATCTAAAGGATAAATGTGTTAGTTGTTTGCATACTTTAGTTTTTTGTACTTCATGCTATATTCACATGCTAAATGTATGCTTGTTTAATCATTTTCTAGTCTATGCTCCATGCTTATCACATGCTAGAATTATGATTTTTGTTTATCTTTTGTATTATATTAATACAAATAGATTTTTGTTTATCATTTGGATTTTATCTCTTGGTAATTTAAGCTTAATGAAAAATTCAAATGATTATTTGGTTTGTCTTTTGAGTATATAATTTTACTTTTGGTTATAAATGTCAAAAACTCAAAAAGATTTTATTTTGTATGTATTTTGGTTTGACACACTTTAAGTGGCATATACTTGTGTTTGACTCCCTTCTTTAACGCTCTTATGTGGCTAGAACTTTTGGTGTAGATTATCAATCCTTATTATGTTCTTTACCATGAATACATGGAGTAGTTGGATTTTGTGTTGTTTTAAACGGATTCTATGTTTATATGCCTCTACTCACACATGCACGAGCTCTTTTGAAATTTTAACTTCATATGTATATTTGAGCTATGTGAGGTGTTCTCTTACCAATCTTGTCATCTACATATATGTGACCTAGGAAGACTAGTGCATGTCAAAATCCGTTGCACGTGAGATTTGTGTAAAAAATGAAAACATGATAAATATAAATGTGCACGGGGAAGGGCTCCGAAAGGACTAAGTGATCCTTTGCGATTGTAAGCCACCGTTTTGAATGGACCTAAAAGAAATACGTGGTCCAAAGGCCTAAAAACATAAAATATGGCATTAAAATGAAAAACAAATTGCCAAGGCCTATGTTTGATTCATATATTCCTTCAAAATTAACATAAATGCTTATTGAGGGAGATTGGTTGGTATATCAACGGTTTGCACAATGTTCGTTTATCCTAGTTGCGTATCTCATGTCATGACTCTATTGGTTTGTAGAATCATCAATATGTTAGGCTTGTATGCATTGTGTATGTTTGTTCATTGAGTTCAATTTATATTGTCACATGAGGTTATATTCAAATGTGATGAAGTTTGCAATCAATTGAGAACTCCGTGAACATATTTTAAGTGATTGGGTCTAAATTTAATCGTTACTAGTTCACACCCCAGCACTTCCGTTTCCATATGACACATTTTTGCCATACGAGTGTGCAAACTTATTGTATTTTGTGTCATGTGTGTGTTTATATCTATCTATCTATATATATATATATATATATATATATATATATATATATATATATATATATATATATATATATATATATGCGTGTGCATTATTGATATATTTCTAGTACATATATATATGATCTTTTATTTTGCCTTTGCCTTGCTTTCTAGTCCTTCTATGCTTATACTTTAGTTTTGGTATCTATCTTGGATTAGTTATGCTTTTGTTGCCATATGATTTCATGTCTTATCACTTTAAACTTCAACATGCTTTTATATTTGTTCTTTATCCTTTGCCTATTCCTGAACAAAAAGGGGGAGAATGATAGGGGAGAAATGGTATCTTATCCTATTATAATCTTATCTAAGTTTAGGAGATTTACCTTAGGGGGGTAGCTAACTTCTTGGATTGATCTTTTTGAGTAGCTAACTTCTTGGGTTGATCTTTTTGATGAGTTTTCTTAAGTGTGCAGGAATTCTTCTAAAGCGGCATCTTTCAATGGCAAAGCGTTGGATCCTTGGGTTGAGTCAAGTTTAGGTGGGTTATGTTTTGAGTCTAGTGAGCTTGACGGCCCTTTAGGATTTTTGTTTGGTTTTTGTCCCGGAATAGCCAAAGGGGCAGATTTGTAAGGACACAAATTTCCAATTGAGTCCATATATTGTTTTGGCTCAATTTCGGACAAAAACATTTATTCATAGGACTGTATTTAATTGTAATATTCTCAAGCCTGTGAAGAGTTTATTGAAAACGTAGCGGCAAAGAGTATAAAGCTTCATCAATATGACAGTTTGCGTGCCTCGTTTCTACGTCATCAACTATGGTTCCATGCTCCCAAGGTATGAATGCAATATTATATATAGGAGCTTGGAACTTGTTTAATTGGGTGTTAGGTTTAATTAAAACTGTGTTTTATTTTCAGAAAGATTTCATTAAAACTTTAAAATAAGTTTATAAAGTTTTCTGGGCTAAAATTAAATATTCCAAAGTTTCTGGAAGTTCGTTCGATATGTCGTTCGAACGAGATTGTCGTTCGAACCAGATGTCGTTCGAACGAGATTGCCAACGATTTCCCATTAAGGCATACTGGAACTTCGTTCGAAATGTCGTTCGAACGAGATTGTCGTTCTAACGAGTTCATACTGTAACTTCGTTAGAAGACTCGTTCGAACGAGAGATCGTTCGAACGAAATGTCGTTCGAAGGAGATGCCAGGCGGGAACAGTTTTTGGCAGTTTTAAGCAGTTTTTCACCCACTTCCCCACTTGTTTCTAAACCAACTTTTCACAGCATAACTATGTGCGGGAATCACTTTTTAAGATAGATCTTTTTTGATATCTTACTAACTCCTAGAGAGTGTTTTGAGAGTAAAAACAAAGAGGGAAAAAAAGATCATGTTTTGAGTGTGTTTTTATCAAAGAGAAAAATATACACCACTCTAGTTTACACCCAAAGTAGTTTCTTCCTGAAAGAGTTGGCGCTTGCGTTCAAATGATCAAATTATATTTAAAACACCTTTTAACCCAAACAAACCCTAAACATGCAACTAGGTATGATTGAAACAATATGAAATCATGCAAGAGTTATTCAAACACACATAATTGAGGAAAAATCCCCCACAGGGCAAAACCATTTGTATATCACTATAATTTGTAAGAGAAACGGCTTACAATCGGATTACACTAAAATACAAGTTTTTGACTAAGAATTACCCGCAGGCATCGGATTCTGTAGTCGCGGCTGGAATTATCCCTTTCCAGTAGGGCTGCAATAAAGAGGAAGAAACGGTCCACTTCACAAGGGTTGAACAACAGCAATGGTGTTCTTGGGTTACAAAACTTGATTCGCATAGATATGGAAGATGTGTGAATCTAAAAACCTAGAATCATAGGACTCAATAGGTGAAGACTTTAGGGTTGATATGCTCTGAAAAACGTGGGAAATTCTTAAGAAAACCAACCTCCAAACGTGGTTTAAATAGGAAGCCAAAACCCTAAAAAATCTGCAACACGATCTGGCAGAGTTTATCCAGGGCGGACCGGTCCGGGCCTTAGGCGGATCGGTCCGATAGCGGACCGGTTCTTTTAATTTGAAGTTGCTTCGGTTCTTATTCGGTTCGGGGCTCACTGGCTTCAAAATGCACCGCGGATCGGTCCGGGGCGGTCCGGTCCGGGTCTCAGCGGATCGGTTCTTTTTAAATAAAGGCGGATCGGTCCGGGGTAGTCAGAGGCGGATCGGTTCGTTTTAATTTCAAGCGGACCGGTCCGGCTGACTGGATTTCTGAATTCTTCCTTTCTTTTGATCTTCGGATTCCGTTGATGATGAATGGACTTTGAATCTTTGCAACGGTGTTACGGCTAATGACATATACAAGTATGTTGGACAAAAATGTCCTTACAAATCTCCCCCTATGTCTATGCCGAAACAAACATAAAAAATCCGAATTATCTATAATCATAATGCCTATACAAATCTACCCTTCCATGAACCCAAAAACTGAAAGTGGTACAAATGACTAAGGCTGCAACGTTTGTTCTTCGAATCTTCAGAAATCTCAACGCTTTTCTCATCAGGGTGTGCAACATGGGATTATCAAAAGATGTACCTACACACATGAGACAAAGCAAATACCAAGTGACGTATCGAGTTTGAAATGAGATAAACATAAGCATATATATCAATTTAAGATGATATTCTCAGAATTTCAAAACTCCCCCATAATCAGATAATTCATTCTCCCCCTTTTTATGATGTCCCCAAATAGACAAATGAGAGAAATAAATCAAGCAATCAAGTACCGGGGTGACACAAGGCATAAAATCACACCATGAATGAACATAAAACAACCAAGTCGATGATAGCGTAAAAGAAGTGGTGTGATCGAATTCGATTGGAAAATCAATGCATACAAACATGACATATGTGCACGATGAATATTGGATATTCCTAGCGAATGAACTCAAATGCTTCCTTTGGTGTAAAAGATTGGAAATATAAGACATTGACTATATCAAATCTACAAATCAAAGCTCAAAGTGATTTCTACACCAATAACGTCCAAAATGATTTTCATGCTTTTTCAGGACTTTTAAGGAAGTGCAAACCCGTTTTTTCAATCTCCAACCAAACTCCCTCAGATTTATATTTTGAATAGAGGAATACTAAATTCTCAAACTTTGGAGAATTGGGTGAAACCTAAATGGCCCATAATTGGCATGAATTACTTATTATTGCCTTATCAATTTTTTCGGGCTCTTTTAACCTCTTAGGACCTCGGATATTAAAATTCCTCCATTTTTTAGGTCCTTTTTAACGGTGGCTTTTGCGCAAAGGATAAGAATCAACTTTCGCAGCCCCTCCCCGTTATGAAAATATACACACAGTCTCACCAAAACGGTTTTTACATGCAATCCAATCTTGTCAAGTTTTATCGCATATTGTACATTGTATAGACATAATTGAGATAGAAACACTCAAGCCAATATGTGATAGACAAGTGCAATAGACAAAATACAGCCGTGCATGTGTGCAATAAAGGATATAGGAGTCAAGCATGTAGAAAATATCACTAATTACATCTCAAGGACTCCAATCAATGTTAAGCACGTGGATGAAATGATGTAGCCTCTCAAATCTCTATAAAACAGTCACATGGATAAATGGAATGAAGTTGTGACTTGGCTATCTTATATGCTCATCCATAAAAGGCAAATCTCTTTTTGAATTTTTCAAAAAATTTTATCAAAATAAAATCTTTTTGTGTTTTTCTAAAAAAAAATTCTAAAAAGAAAATCTTTTTGTATTTTTCAAAGAATAATGAAAAGCAAAAATAAGTAAAACACACTAATAGTACAATCTAGCAATAGGCATCAGAGGATATGAAAATGACAATGCAATCTACGCTAGACATGGACCAACCCCTCAGTCAACTGTGAAAATCCCCAAAGACTTCCTAAGACTCTCAAATCTAAGGGCATCTAAAGGTTTCATGAAAATATCGGCTAACTGACGGTCGGTGGTAACGAAACTCAGGGATACGACCTTCTCCTCAACTAACTCACGTATGAAGTGCTCGCGTAACCTGATGTGCTTTGTGCGCGAATGTTGGACAGGATTGCGGGATATGTGTATCGCGCTCGTGTTATCACAGAAAATTAACATGGTGTCCTGTGAAATCCCATAATCCTCCAACATTTGCTTCATCCACATGAGTTGCGTGCAACAACTCCCGGCGGCGATGTACTCAGCCTCCGCAGTGGACAAAGAGATGGAGTTTTACTTCTTGCTCAACCAAGAGACAAGAGCAGAACCAAAGTAGAAACATCCACCAGAAGTGCTCCTACAACCATCTGCATCTCCAGCCCAATCAGCATCCGAATAGGCGGACAAACGGTCATTGGTATCAAAGGAATACCAAATGTCGTATGAGAGAGTTCCACTCACGTATTTGATAATACGTTTTAGAGAGAGTAAGTGAGACTCTTTCGGAGATGCTTGAAATCGCGCACAGACTCCAACACTATAGGCTATGTCGGGACGACTAGCAGTCAAGTAGAGAAGACTGCCTATCATACTCCGATACAAGGTTTGCTCGACGTCCTTGCCTGAAGTGTCCTTACTAAGCTTGGTAGAAGTACTCATAGGTGTACGTGCATGCTTAGCGGTGTCTAAACCAAATTTCTTCACAAGGTCTCTAGCATACTTGGATTGGGAGATGAACATCCCATCCTCTAGCTGATGAACCTGGAGACCAATGAAGAAAGTAAGCTCACCTACCATGCTCATCTCAAACTCACTTTTCATCTCCTCCTCAAAGTGGTGAGCATGCTGGGAGCATGTGGATCCAAAAACTATGTCGTCCACATAGACTTGGGCAACCAAAATAGCACCGTCATCTCTCCTGACGAATAACGTCATATCAACTCCCCCTCTCTTGAAGCCACAGGCTAAGAGATAGGAAGTAAGCCTCTCGTACTAAGCACGGGGTGCTTGCTTCAAACCATACAAGGCTTTCCTCAGATAATAGACGTGATCCAGGTGCTTAGGGTCTTCAAACCCTTTTGGTTGTTCCACATAAACCTCCTCCTGTAGAATGCCATTCAGAAAGGCACTCTTGACATCCATCTGATATAACTTGAAGTGCAGATGACATGCGATGGCGAGTAGTAAACGGACGGACTCAAGCCTCGCAACAAGAGCAATACACCCTCTATCTGTGTGTAGCCTTGAGCGACCAACCTAGCCTTATTTCTGGTTATGGTACCATTTTCATCCATTTTATTCTTGAAAATCCACCGGGTACCAATAACATTAGTATCACTAGGTCGGGGGACAAGTTCCCAGACATTGTTCTTCTTAAACTGAAGCAACTCATCCTGCATAGCAGATATCCAGTGTTCATCTTTGAGTGCTTCTTTGTGGTTCTTGGGCTCGACTTTGGACGTGTAGCAATGATGACTAACAACGTTCTCTAGTTGAGCACGAGTCTTGACCCCTAGACTGGGATCGCCAACAATGGCTGAAGGATCATGACTCTTGCGAACCCAAGCAGGTGTGTCCCCTAACACAGGAATAGGGTCCACAGAGTGTGGGAGAGGAACAGGAAAATCACTGTCAGAACAGTCCTCATCCTCACACTGAAGGTTGGGATCAATAACCGTCGGGGGTTCATCATCTTGCACGGTGACGTTTATTGATTCCATAACCTTAGAGCTCTTCAGGTTAAAAACCCGGTACGCTCTACTGTTCGATGAATAGCCTAGTAATATTCCCTCGTCGCTCCGGGAGTCAAACTTTCCTAATTGCTCTCTATCCCGTAGGATGTAGCAGTTACTCCCAAAGACACGGAAATATGCCAGGTTGGGTTTCTTGCCTGTCCACAATTCATAAGGCGTCTTAAGTGTGTGTGGACGCAGATAAACCCTATTCACCGTGTGGCATACAGTAGACACTGCCTCTGCCCAAAATCTCCTAGAGACCTTATGACCTTGAAGCATTGATCTAGCCATTTCTTGGATCGTTCTATTCTTTCTCTCAACAATCCCATTTTGCTGAGGAGTTCTCACAGCAGAAAACTCATGTTTGATCCCAATGCTATCACAGTAAAGATCTACTTTTGCTTCAGTAAATTCAGTGCCATTATCACTACGCATCCTATTAATAGTGACTCCGTGTTGATTTTGTAGGACACGGCACTTGGTCGTTAAGAACTCTACAGCAATTGATTTCTCTCTTAGAAAACCTACAATAGAGTATCTAGAGAAATCATCCACCATCACGAGAACATATCTCTTACCACCTATACTCTCCGTACGAGTAGGACCCATAAGATCCATATGTATCAACTCAAGAACACGGGAGGTGGTAATGGAATTCAACTTCCTATGCGGACTACGAATTTGCTTTCCCAACTGGCAGGGTCCACAAATCGTGGAAGTTGGATTTCCGAGAGATGGTAAGCCACGTACTAGGTCTTTCTTAACAAGACGAGTCAAATCTCTCACGTTCACGTGACCTAGACGTTGGTGCCACAGATCCATAGGAGTGATCGTGGCGCTGTTGCAGACAAGTGAGGATTTGGGCTCAGTCCCATAACAGTTATCCTCTGTCCTCACCCCTTGCACTAATAGTTTACCGGCTTGATTATAGACCTTACAAGCTTCCCGGTCAAACTTTACTGCAAAGTCATCGTCGCACAGCTGGCTGATGCTGAGAAGGTTTACTTTTAAACCTTTGACGTACAAGACATTTTCTAGCTTAGGAAGTCCTGGTAACTCTAAAGTACCTCGTCCTACAATGCTAGATTTACTCCCATCTCCAAAAGTAACTCTCCCATCATCATACTCCTCAATCTGAGTAAAAAGGGAGACATCACCTGTCATGTGTCTGGATCATCCACTGTCAAAATACCACTGAGAGGTATTATGTGCTTTGAGAGCAACATGAACAACAAGGGCCTTTTTCTTTTTCTTAGGAACCCAACAATAGGTAACCTTTTGTTTACCGTTGTTGTTGTTGGTTTTAGCCGGAATGCGGGAAGCATTTACTGACGGTGAGGACATTCGTCGGAATTTCTCCATCAAACTCTGTGATGTGGAGGCTAGAAACTCAACTTGCTCTCTCAGACTAGCAAACTTATCAGTATGATGTGGAGGAGCAAAAGTACGTCGTGTCTGACCAAATCTATAGCAAAACTCCCTAAGGTGTCCATTTCTTTTGCAATGGGAGCAAAAGGGCACAGTATTAGGAGGACCTTGGTTTGCTTTTCTTGATCGAACTCTCCTTCTTGGTTTTTGATGACGGACAAAAGGAGTTGTAGTAAACTCAGGAGTTGGTCCCGGTGCAATTTGAGACGTGGAGGCACCATCAAAACCAATTCCATGCCTGTCACCAAAACCTAAAGCGGGACCGAGGAGCATTTTTCCCATCTTCCCAGATCTGTCCTCGATTTGTACCTTGACTTTCCTAGCTCTCTCAAGGTCATGAGTAAGCTGAGCAACAAGGGCTTCAAGTTTCTTCTGAGTCTCCATGGAGGAATGGAGCTCACTAGTAAGACTATCCACTTGTTTAGTCAAGTCTGCTTTCTCTTTCTCAAAACTGCTCTCTCTCTCTCTAAGAAAATTCTCTTTACTAACCCAGGCAGACTCTCTCTCTCTCATGGCGGTGCAGGTGGAGGACTCTCTCTCTCTCGTCTCTTCTAACTCTTCTTCTAACGCGGTGATCCTAAGAACTAATGCCTTGTTACGTTTTTCAGTTTTGAAAGACTCATTATATAACTCGGCGTAGGCGCGTTGAAGGTTACTCTCGTCCTCACTACCTTCCTCCTCCCCCTCACTTTCTTCGGTCTCATTGTCGAGGTGTCCCTATGAAGCATCATCCTCATCGTCGTGAGGAGAACTAGTAGTATTCACATGACTAGCCATGAACGCGGTGAAGTTACGCTCATGCGGTGACTCATCTCCCGAGTCCACCGACTTGACCTCACTGTCGTCACTAAGGGTAGCATTTAGGACAGCTTTACCCTTTTCCCTATTCAGACGAGTGGCACACTCAAACGCTCTGTGTCCCTTACCGTCGCACTCAAAACATCTCTCACTTTCTTTCAGAGGAGGATTTTTGGAATCTTTTTCATTTTTCTTTTCAAACTTATTTTTCTCAAATTTCTTTTTATCTTTAAAATTGCCATTTTTCTTAAATTTGAGAATTTTTTTGCGAAAAGAGCCAAATCATCCAAGTCAAAATCGCACTCAGAATCTGACGTGTCAGTCTCTCTCTTTCTAGATGACTCTGCTCTCTTTCTAGCTGACCCCTCACTCCTTCTCTCTTGGGCTTTAAGAGCAATTCCCTTATCTTTAGATTTAGCATTTTTAGGGAACATATCAATTTCATAAGTTTGCAAATCTCCTACAAGTTCTTCCAATTTTAGCGTATTTAAATTACCCATAGAATTTAGCACAGTGACTTTAGGGATAAAACGCTTAGGCAAAGAACGAAGCATATTTTTAACAACTCTAGCATTTGGAATTTATTCACCAAGATTAAAACTAGTATTCACAATGTCAGAAAGTCTAGCATAAAATTCATCAAAGCATTCAGAATCATGCATGGTGATTGTTTCAAATTGAGTTGTCAAGTTTTGCAACTTAGACTCTTTCACAGCATTAGTTCCTTCATGGGTGAGTTGTAAAACATCCCATGCCTCTTTTGACGTGGTACACGTCATTATGCGTTTGAACTCATCAGGTGTGATAGACCCAGAAATAGCACTTAGACCTTTAGAATTAAAAGATGACCATTTAATTTCTTCATCAGACCAAGAAATGTCAGGTTTCAAGTTGGTCACATTATCAACAGTCACGGTGGGAGGAGTCCATCCTCGTTCAACCAAAATCCAGACACGTTCATCAATGGCTTTTAAAGCCGACCTCATACGGGCTTTCCAATAAGCATAATTTGTCCCGTCAAAAATAGGCATTTTATAATATGACTTCTCCATTTGAACACGCACTTTTTCAAAAATCAATTTTTTCAGAAAATTGATATCTTAGAAAAAAATTTGCGGAAAAAGGAATACGCGATAAATTTGCACAACCTGCTCTGATACCAATTTGAAAGAGTTGGCGCTTGCGTTCAAATGATCAAATTATATTTAAAACACCTTTTAACCCAAACAAACCCTAAACATGCAACTAGGTGTGATTGAAACAATATGAAATCATGCAAGAGTTATTCAAGCACACATAATTGAGGAAAAATCCCCCACAGGGGCAAAACCATTTGTATATAACTATAATTTATAAGAGAAACGGCTTACAATCGGATTACACTGAAATACAAGTTTTTGACTAAGAATTACCCGCAGGCATCGGATTCTGTAGTCGCGGCTGGTTATATCCCTTTCCAGTAGGGCTGCAATGAAGAGGAAGAAACGGTCCACTTCACAAGGGTTGAACAACAGTAATGGTGTTCTTGGGTTACCAAACTTGATTCACATAGATATGGAAGATGTGTGAATCTAAAAACCTAGAATTATAGGAATCAATAGGTGAAGACTTTAGGGTTGATATGCTCTGAAAAACGTGGGAAAGTCTTAAGAAAACCAACCTCCAAACGTGGTTTAAATAGGAATCCAAAACCCTAAAAAATCTGCAACACGATCTGGCAGAGTTTATCCAGGGCGGACCGGTCCGGGCCTTAGGCAGATCGGTCCGATAGCGGACCGGTTCTTTTAATTTGAAGCTGATTCGATTCGCATTCGGTTTGGGGCTCACTGGCTTCAAAATGCACCGCGGATCGGTCCGGGAAGGTCCGGTCCGGGTCTTAGCGGATCGGTTCTTTTTAAATAAAGGCGGATCGGTCCGGGGTAGTCATAGGCGGATCGGTTCGTTTTAATTTCAAGCGGATCGGTCCGGCTGACTGGATTTCTGAATTCTTCCTTTCTTTTGATCTTCGGATTCCGTTGATGATGAATGGACTTTGAATCTTTGCAACGGTATTACGGCTAATGACATATACAAGTATGTTGGACAAAAATGTCCTTACACTTCCAAGTTCCCATATTCATATATCTTTCTTGGAGATTGGCACCGGGTTAATCTCTTCCGTTCAAAGAGAAGTTTCGAGTTTTCTTCTACATCCCATAAAGAAAGAAGAAGAGGTTGTTGCAGCATTACCCACTTGGAGAAAGGCTCCTTGTCGGGTGACGGTGACCATATAAAGTTCGATCGGTTGATTCCGAGACCGCGGTGGAGCTCCAAGGTTATTCGCTAGGAAGAGGTATCTACAAGAAGAAGCGTCGGGGCTTGAGAGGGATCGAGTCGTGTGTTGTAAGCCTTTTTGTCTTGTATTTGTAAATTCCGTACTTAGTGGATTTGTGGTTAGGACCGTCCGAGGTTGTTTCCCGTCTTGGTTCCTTCCTCGTACATCGCGACGTAGTGGATTGATTATTTATTTTATCTTTTATAAAATCACCTAGAACACATGCTTAGGTAAAAAGATAAAAATTGGTTTAATTTAATCTCTACGTGCTTAATTTGGGTAATGTGTAGTTAACTTGGTTTAAGTGAAAATGATTTTAATGCGTTAATTTAATTTCACTCGGTTTAATTTTAATTTGTTTAAGAAAATTAAAATTTGGTAATTCGTTTGTTTGTGAACCATCACACTTCTTTACGCTTCCGCATCTTGAATATATACAAGGAAATAATATTTTAATTGAGAAAATTAAACTCGGGGGCCTTTCACTATGCCTAGTGGGATTTATACAAACAATATAGAAACGAACGGCAGGAAGGGATACTCACACGCTACATCCACATGCATGAGAAATTATGTATATATCTACATATGTATACCTTCGGAAAATACACATGTCAATGCATTAACCGTTTTACTTTCGAAAAATCTTACTTATCTTGATTAGTTTACCTTCATCTAGTAAAGACTTTATTTATTCATACTTAGAAATTTCATCCTGTTTAAAACACCCAGCTTGACACTTGAAACAATTAAACTTGATTTGATTGGAAGCCATTCCTTTACTAGAATTTAACCCCTTCACTTATTTCAATGCACTTAGGTATTTTCACTAAAAATCACCATTTCAACACACATGTTTGCCGTGATAGAAAATCTGTATTTGTCATTCGAAAACCTTTTTCCATACATACGTATGCCAATTATGGGTTTAAGAACTTGGTTGTTAATTACCCATTTACCAGCTTACTTTATCCTTTTACCTTATCTTATGGAAATTGATAGATTTATGCATTTATATGTCCATTTCACTTTTACCGGAATATTTATTACATTCATTTAAGTTAGGCTGTATTAACACATTTTCCCACACAACCCATTTCCTGATATGTTCCATATTTCCGTTGTCTTTTCTCGGAATCTACCAATACTGCATACATGCATGAGCTGCACACCAAAAGATATTTGCATCATATGCTCTGGCCAGTGATTTAGGAATTTTCACCCAAGGGCTCCGAGACCTTATTACTTTATCCCGGTGTTATCCGAGTACCTTTCATGTGTTTTAATATTTTATAAATGTCCACATTATTTCCTTTTCTTTTTACCCGACCGAAGCCAAAACCCGAGAGTTTACTGCCCCAATTTGTGCTACACTTGCAATTTACCATTTCCTGTCCTTTACACTGACCTTGACTTTTATTCCACAAATCGCATTAATTCAGGACCACTTTGTGTAACACCCTTTTCAATATTTTTAGTTCATAAAATGTTCCACTTTAAGTAAAATTACCATTTTACCCTTTTATTTCCAAATCACTCTTTTACTCCATTTTCACAAGTGTTATTTTTACCAAACACTAAAGTTACTTACACCAACGTCTTAAGGGTTTTAACTCTTTAACACCCTTTTACTTGATTGGAAACACCTTCACACCGTTACTTTCTTTGAATTCCATAAGTGTTAATATTTAACAATATTATTAAGTCACACTCACTAACCTCTTCATGTTTTCCCATTAACATTTAATTAGTACTTTTTACCAACATCCATATTACTTTACTTCTTTATTCAAGAAATATAGTTATACTTAAGACTACTTTTGTAAGAAAATTCTCATTTCTTTTATTTAGCGTGTAGTCTTTTAACTTTATACCCACTATGTCTTTTAGTCCTAATTACACATACTTTGAAGACTAAAATTTCAACTTTTATCATTTCATGTTTAAACCCAACAAAATCTTCCTTAAACTTGTTCACATATTTATTATCAAAATACTACAAGTTTATATGCATAGAAGGTGGACTTTAAATACTCAAATCCTACCAATTAAACATGCATTTAACGAAATAAAGACATTTCTTCAATTTCTTTAAACTTGAAAAAGGTCCATTTATTCATAAAGTCTCCATTTTGCAAAAAAACTTAAAATTATTTATTTCATAAATATTTTGACAACATTAGCATCATTCCACTTTTTTATTTTATAAAAATGCTCATTATTTCCTTTCACTAATAAATATGCACAAATACCTTTTTCTTACATTTTTATTCCTTGAAAATGTCCAATATTTTTTTTACTAGAAATGTCCCAAAAATGACATTTCTTACATTTTTATTCCATAAAAATGTCCATTATTTTTTTAGTAGAAATTTGCCAAAAATGACATTTCTTACATTTTTGTTCAATAAAAATGTCCATGAATAGTATTATGAAATTTTATAATACTTTTAAAACTCATTTAAACCATCTTTTGAATGCCTATTTTTATTTAAAACATCAAGTGTTTATTTAATCAACTCATAAATGCATTACGACCATTTTTCTACACTCTTTCACTCAAATGTTGGAAAATAGTAATATGAATTTTTGTCTAATTCAAAACCCACTTTATAACCATTATTTGAATCTCTTTTGTTCATGAAATCATAGATATCAACCAATAAACTCTATGGATACAAACTATCACAAATCCAACATATATTAAGCCTAATATATATAAAGAATAAATCTGAAATTTGTACACAATATTAACATTAAACCAAGGTTAGAAAATCCACCTTAAGTGAGATCTAAAAATGGTGGAAATAGTGTAGAAGATGGAGAACCCCCCACCTCCAAAGGTGGCCTCAAGGGTATCTAAAATGCCACCAAAGCCTGACTCCATTATTGCTCTAAAAGAGCTCAAGATGATTGTTCCACGAATTTGCTTCTTCCTTCTCAACAAGTTATCCTAAGGTTCATGCAAGGGTTTGGGAGCTTGGTTGTAGTCCTTATTGGTGGTGAATGGTGTATATATTGGTGTAGGTGGGTGGTTATAATCCAAAGAAATCTGGCTAGAAATATCTCTCATGGAAGTTCAAGTTTTAGAAAAAGAGAGAGAAGATACTAAATGGGTGAGAAGATTAACCCTTAACAACTCACCCTTAGTATTTATACACTACCAAGGATACTTAACCCTGAAATAACATGATATGGAACTCCTAAATGATTGACACATCATTAATGTCCAGTAGAAAAAAGGTGACGTTCCAAGAAAAAACTTCCCGCCTTGGGCTTCCCTAGGAGGCGTGGTCGACCGCGACCTCCTAGCCGGTAGACCAGCCTTGGCGTGAAAAATCTTCATTTTCCCTAATTTTTGCCCCATAGAATTTTTTGTATATATTTTTAAGAGTGTAAAAACTTAGTCAAATAATTTTTATAGCCAAAGGGGAGCCTTATAAAAATTTCGCAAAGTTCCATCTTATTGCGTCGTGTACCGTCATAATATTCCCTTATATTAACTGTGTCTGTGACACGTCTGTTCCTAGACTAATTCGTGTCGTACGTCACCAATGTACCCACACTAACTACTTTAGCACGAATATTCATCCATGCGGGCCATCCAATGTAAACTCTCTCTTTTTATTTCGTACATGTGACACGTCACCTTTTTGTACAGTTTGGTATATCTCCTTATGCATTTGTTTCTCTAATAATTTTTCTCCGTATAATTATTTAAATTATAATAAAATTATTTTTTTCTAGGGTGGGGTATTACATTGTGATTTTAACATCATGCTCAATTTGAGTATCATCCAATTGAAGAAATAAGAGGGATCAAACATGTTATTATTCCAACTTACATATAACTATCAAGATGAGTAGGATTTACATTACAATTACAATTTTCAATATAAGGATAAATATGAACTAACATACTTAATTAATAATTGGTTACATTTAGATGAAATAGACATATAAGTTGTTTTATGAGAAATCCATACTTTTACATAATTAAAGACTTGTTCTCATATAAGTATAATCATGGTTAAAAACCAAATTCTCAATAATCTCCTTTACATGTTAAATTTAGAGTTTAGGTAAAAATGACTACTTATACACATGAAAATGGAAGTGTAGGTTTATCTTACCTTATAGTATAGGGATGATGATGATGATGTACTTCTTGAAATTATGCTTGAAATATCCTTTCTTATTTCTTATTCTTTCTTTCGTTAATCCTTCTTGACCTTGATTCTTAATTGTTAAAGGAGATTTTAGTCACTTGGTTGATTTTGGTTTGAGTGTAGAGAATATCAAGAGGTTAGAGTTATGACATTTGAAAAAATCGGGTGTCCCTTATGTGTGTTTCAAATCAAATCAATTTTTACCAAAAAATTATCGAACTTTTAATGTGCACCAAACCAAGTTGTGAAAACCCAATTCTTACTTTAAAACAATTTTATCTTGATTAATCCTAAACATGAATCTACTTATTAAAGAAAGTAAAGTAAAGTAAATAATAGTCACAACGCTAGATGTACGAGGAAAAAACCTAAAACCGGAAAACGACCTCGGACGGCCCAAGCCAGACAATCACTATGAACAAAGGTTTTACAAAGACAGATTAGCCTTACTCAATGACTCGATCCCCATGGGTCTTGATGCTCCTTTTGATCTTCTACCGTTCTTCAATAGTGCCTATGTAGAAATTCCAGCTTCCACGATACTTGTCCACAACACACGCGTCCACGTATGTCTCGCTGTCCACCGAATGACTTTGATTCGCCTTCGAAGTCGAACAAGAAGTCCTTCTCTTTTCTTCACCGCAAAACCCCGATGTTCAATGGTTGAACAAACCTTTTTGGTACAGCAAGATCTCTTAAACATATAATAATGGTATCTAGGATCTTTGCAAACTCTAAGGATGTGTTTATACTTTGAAACCTTAGAAAAATATGTGCAAACCATGTACTGGATGGTAAACTGTTTTTCTAGATGCAACCTACGAAAATTTGATGAAAATACGCTTTAAATAAGATTTAACACGTCGTCTCGAAAATAGTGTCACTAGAACGAGATAGGCCTGTCGTTCGCGCGACATGGCTATCTCGCTCGAACGAGTTGACATGTCATTTGAACGACCTGCATGTTATTTTGACTTTTCTTTTAAAACATTTCTTTAAAGAGACCCAATAAAGTCAAACTATTTTTTTCGTGTTTATCAAAATAAAACAAAGTGTAAAACATTTAAAACACCTTTAAAACATTTTAAAATATTTTTCTTTATAAAAATACATCCTTATCTTTTATAAAAATAATTCTGAGCACCATTAATTATATGCATTCATACCTGAGTGATCTCGGAATGCATTTAACTTGAAGACGAGTAAACTTGCACCAATTAAACTTCTGCTTGATTAATTCTTTGAAGCTTTGCTGCAATGTCTTCAATTTATTTAATACGTCATAAACCTAGTGGGATCGTGACAAAATAAAATCTCCATATGACATATTACAAACACAGTTTTGTTCACGTAAGTAAGTCAAAACAATACAGGGACTCAATTGGAAATTTATGTCCTTACGAATCTCCCCCTTTGACTATTTCAGGACAAAACTAAACCAGTGAAATGCCTAATCTAGGTCGTCAAGCCGTATGACGCCTAAATCCCATCCCATAAACCCAAAGTCAAAAATTATAGAACACAGACTAGTATATGTAGCACCGACAAGCATGAATTGTCCGAATGTGATGTAGACTTGAAATCTCGAATCGCTGAAGCATACCTACACAAATGAAATGGACAAACCAATACCAATTGAAGTATGGAGGAACAAATAAAACCAGTATATATATCCAAATGATACCAAACAACAATAGATACCAATATGAATAATCTCTGGAAAAATCATTTGTTAAACGAATTGAGCAACAAAATGACACCAAATTTAAACTACCAATTTGAAATACCAATTTGTAAAATATACAATCAATAACATGTTCGAATATCCCCCTACATCCCATAAATCTCTCCCCCTTTTTGTCTCGAATAGACAATCGGGTGAAAAGATAAACCAATCAAAGTATCTAACATGAGAATATACCAATTTGAATCAATTTGAGAATTGAAAATGCTAGATAACCATGAAATAACCAGTAAAATATGATCAAGTAATGACAAATCTATAGCTATTAAACCAAGAATCACACAACGAATATATCAAACTAATCAGGTGTGATAAATGAACTATATGCAAAACACCATTTTTGGAACAATATATACCTGCATATAAACCAGTCAGTCCTGAAACACTTTTAGCAGTACCAAAAATATCACCAAATAAACCAGTGGACTACAAACCAATCAGAAGCAAGAATTCAGGTTGTCGTTCGAACGAGCCAGGGACGTCACTCAAACGAAATGAGAACGTCGCTCAAACGAACTACATATGTTGTTCGCGCGACATGGATATGTCATTTGAACGACTTCTCGTGACCAACCAAAATTTCACATTTTCCCACAAATATTATATATTGTTTCCCAGTGAAAAATTTTCCACAAAAAGATTCCAGAAAGGGGCTAACAATAGCAAAACAGTGCTAAAACAAAAAGCTTTAAACAAAAATCTCAAAAATGCATAAAAACTTAACAATGTGAGTTACATCCAAACATAGTACTGATGTGCCTAAACATGGACATGGAATGTATGGGCATGAAACTACAACAAATGAGTCATAATTCCAACACATCGAAACGATCAAGAAGCTCTAATTGGTAGAGATAAATCATCAAACTTTATCATAGCCATGTGATAATTAAAGTGTGAGCGTAATGAACTAAACATACTACATGCACACAAATCCATAATTTTGACGATTCTACAAACAATAACGTCAAATTGCAATGTTTCAACATTAGGATTAGTTGTGCAAACCAGTTTAAATTTTCTCCAACCAAACTCCCTCATAAACGTACTTTTTCAAGTGCTTTTGAAGTTTCTAGCATTCTTAACTTAGAGAAAATCTTATTATCCCTTTTCTTAACATATTTCTTTTTATTTTAGGCTCTTTTAAACGGTGGCTTTCATAACGAGTTAATTTTGAACTCTCGCAGCCTTTTCCCGTGAATCACTCATCATTTTTTTTAATTATACCAATTCAAATCCTCACGGTAAGAGATTATTACATGCACACTTCTCCTTAAGTTTACTTACGCATAGATGACAGAATTGAGATAAGAATGCCTCACCAAATTCAAATATGCAAGAGAAGTTAAACATCCATATAAACTCATGCATGTGGGAAATGTTGGAATATATACAAAGTCGAATCAAAATGCATATCAACTTCGAACCAAACCCATATAAACAATGGTTAAGATCATTCTAAGCATCTATAATAATGACCAAATGTCCGAGCCACTTGGATAATGAAACGATTGGGGGGGTCAAGCACACCAATATGCCACATCAAACATGTAAACTCAAAAACAAAAATCGAAAATCTTTTTGGCTTTTCAAACATATTTTGACTCAAATAAAAGCAAAATCTTTTTAGTTTTTCAAAAGTTTTCTCAAAAACAAAATCTTTTTATATTTTTCAAAAGTTTTCTCAAAAAAACAAAATCTTTTTGTATTTTTCAAATAAGACTCAAACAAATGAGAAACTATAATACAAAATGATACACGTGTCATAATACTAGCAATGAATATATCATGAAGCAAACTAGCATATGACAAACAATGCAACACTATCAACCTTTAGATTTAGCATGGGAAGAATCAAGTGCACCCAAACGAGAATCATGAGGTTTAATTCCTAAAGCCACTAAATCCTATTTCCGAACCCAATAGGTGTAAAACGACGTATGGGGGTTTGGGGAATCGGGGCAACTTTATTCCAAAACTTCCTAGGAGCTTGTCTAAGGTCATAACAATAACGCCTAAGGTGACCTTTCCTACCACAAAACGTGCAAGTGTAGCGATGGTGGGAATGATTACCTATAAGTGGATCTTTACAAACCTTCCTAGTGTTTCTCACACGTGCGGGGGGAATGGGAAGAACTCTCTCATCAATACCTCTTTTAACTCATGAATCCTAGACTCAAGCAAATGCCTAGTGACACACCCCAACCCAGTTACTTATAATTAAGTCTGAAAGTCAAAGTGAGTCAAACCATAATTAATCGAACCAAACCATAAACATGAGTTTTAATTTTAGAGTCATCATTGTAAATCCATATAACTGAAAGCCTTTTTACAACATTAGAGTAGTCATGTCCATAAAAACTTTCTTGAAGGATAAGTTAACTTAATTACATCATTTACATTTACACAAAACCATTGTTTCTCTCGTTCCTGGCTAACCCAACCCAACCTCCTAGATTTGGCAGTGACACTGCGTTACCTGTCAAAATGTGAACATAGGAACCATGAGCAAAATAGCCCAGTGAATGCATCACTACTATACTACTACATGAATTTAAATGTAATAAATCATGTCCATATAATCATGTATTAACTAATCCAACTCATTCATATTGAATGACCAACTTTTTTCGAGTCATGATTCACATATCCTGTCTAAATAGACAATTCTCCCCCATTTCTGGTCGAGGAGTAACCCCTTGTCATTAATAGACAAATATCACCCATTTCGGATCGAGGAGTAACGTCCCATTTCGGTAAACCGAAATGAACAATTTTATATTCATAAAATTATGATCATATTCGTAACAGTATACAAATACATCATTCCAGTGAGTACACTCACCTTGGGTTGTCAATTATGTATTTATGTTTCCTTCGGGTGGAGATGAACTGGGTTGATTAGACCTTACACCTGTCAATCCAACTAAATCAGTACTAAATCTCAATCATAAGTATTATCCTAACATAATTATGTAACTTTCCATGACTATACAATAACAATATAATTCCACTTCAGTCACATTTCATGAAACATGAGTAAAGACAAAACAATGGTACACAAGTTGATAAAGTTATGAACATTCAACCATAGGAAATACCTCATAAGGGATTTATAATTGAACCCAATTAAGTATGAAAACACACTTCTCAATGTATATACACATGAAACATGTACTCAAAATACTCTTTAGAAAGAGGAGATAACAATATTCTTTCATCGGGTATTCAGTATGGCCTCAAATTATTGTCTTCTATACTCAACCATCCTATATTTCCAAATTGTATAAATACAGGTGTCCAACCTTATCAATATGAAAACATATATGAATATACTTTCCATTACAAGTGGCGGTGTAATTTTTCAAGCTTCCTAGAGCAAGTTATGACTATTTCTTTACAACACAAGAAATCTTCCCTACAAGCTCCTCTATTGTTCCTTCGACTTACCAAAATTTTTATAATTTTTCTACATTATTGCTTTCCATGATTTTCAACCAATTTTCAGTAAACATACTGGATAGTACAGAATTAAAGTTTCATAAATTTTTGACTTCATTTTCTATGTCAAAAGCTTGATAAAACACAGGTCATACCGAAATGAAATATACAAAAGACAACTATATACCAACTTGCAACCATCACTACGGCCTAACCACAAGGAGTTAAATCCTAATTCTCGGATATGATATGAATATATGAGTCTAATTTCATATCCAGTTGTAATTGTTCAATTACAGCAAGCACAGAAAGATATATACAAGTTTGAGTACAAGGGGTTTCAATACAAAGCAATTTTAAGGGTTTGTACATTCAATTTAACTTAAACTTTCATCTAACCATACATATATATAAAGGGATGAAATTTCAGTAAATAGTAGATGATTGATATCATCTAAATCATTAATATAAGAAAAATAACAAGATTTGCATTTAATATTACCTTTGGGACTTTTACGTAATTTCTACGGATTTTTCTACACTTTTTCTCCTTACTTTTTCTTCCTAAACTTCTACTTTCTCTTTCCTCAAGCTAACAACACTTGAAACTGAACCTAGAGCTTAATTTTCTAAAGAAATAAGTTAGAGGGAGAGTTTTAAGTCGGCCAAGGCTGCCTCCCAATCCAACCAATCAAATTAAACCATTTGGTTTAATAAGAGACAATTTACCACTTAAAGAGAATTGACATATATGCCCCTTGTTCGTAAATTTGGCTTGACTACTTACTCGTGCATCCATTTGATGCACCGTTTATTGTGTTACAACCCTAACTCATATGTCTAAAATTATATAGTTTTCACCTCAAGTCAATTGTTATGTTATAAAGGTCAAAACTAGTCCTAAAAAGGGACATTTCTATCGAAAATAACAAAATTTTGTGTTTGTTAATAATTCGACATTTCATGATTTATGAAAGTCGGATTAGACTAAACATAATCACTTAACATTAGATATACTAATAACACATTATTAATTTCACATAAGGTAAGCATGATTTAAATATAATTTATCATAATTATATTTGGATTGTCACAACTCACCCCCCTTAGAAAATTTCGTCCCCAAAATTTAATATAAAGGTCACTTACCAAACAAATGGGGATACTATTTCTTCATGCTATCCTCCATTTCCCAAGTTGCTTCTTTAATTCCATGTCTCATCCACATAAATTAACTAAGGGAATAACTGTATTTCTCAATACTTCCTCCTTACGATCAATAATTTCCATTGGTTCCTCGATGTACGATAAGTCTTCCTTCTGTTCAATTGGTTGAGTTTTCAACTGATGAGATGGATCCGCCAAATACTTACGAAGCATCGCTACGTGAAACACATCATGTAAACGGGATAAATCTAGAGGTAATGCTAATCTATATGCTAGGTTTCCATTTCTTTCCAACACCTCATATGATCCAATGTATCTTGGACTTAGTTTCCCCTTCTTCCCAAATCTCATAACGCCTTTCCATGGTGAAATACGCAGGAATACAAAATCTCACTTTTGAAATTCCAATGGATACTTCCTTTTATCTGTATAAAATTTATGCCGGCTTTGCGCTATCTTTATCCGTTCCCGAATCATTTTAATCTTTTTTGTTGCCATATCTATCACTTTAGGACCCAAAAGTTTCCTTTCACCTACTTCATCCCAACACAAAGGCGTTCTACATCTCCTCCCATATAAAGCTTCATACGGAGCCATACCAATGGTGGACTGATAACTATTATTATATGAGAATTACATTAATGGAAAATGATCATCCCAACTACCCTTGAAGTCAAATACACAAGATCGTAACATGTCTTCTAATATCTGAATCGTCTTTTCAGATTGCCCATCGGTTTGTGGATGAAATGCAGTGCTGACCTTCAAACTTGTGCCCATGGCATTCTGTAAATGAGGCCAAAACTTAGAAGTGAACGTTGGATATCTATCTAATACAATTGACACTGGTGCCCCATGTAAATGGATAATATCATCAATGTACATACGTGCATACTTGTCAACAGTGAAGGTGGTCTTAACTCGAAGAAAATGGGCCGACTTCGTCAATCGGTCTACAATCACCCAAATAGAATCATGCCCCTTTGGTGACCGGGGTAATCTTGTAACAAAGTCCATCATTATATGTTCCCACTTCCATTCCGGAATAGGCAATGACTGTAATAATCTCGTCGGATTCTGATGCTCCGCATTTACTTACTGGCATACTAAACATTTAGCTACGAACTCTGCAATCTCACATTTCATATTGTTCCGCCAGTAATACTCTTTCAAATATCTGTAAATTTTGGTACCTCCTGGATGCATAGAGTAAATAGAACTATGTGCCTCTTCTAACATATCCTTCTTTAAGGGTGGATCATTCGGTACACAAATCCTATTTTTAAAACACAAAGATTCATCATTCTTAATCTCAAAGTCACTCTCTTTACCATTTAGGACATCGTGTTTCTTCTTCCCAAGGAAAGGATCACTGATCTGCAAATTTCGTATGTGTTCTATCATTAAAGGTCTCACTGTGACATGTGCTAATAATCCTCCCCTTTTTGAAAACTTCAATTCAATCCCCATCGATGCCAAGTCAAGAATATTTGTAACACGGGCACACCGTATGCAACCAAGAATCCCTGATGATTTTTTACTCAAAGCATCTCCAACTACATTGGCCTTCCCAGGATGATGATGGATGGTACAGTCATAGTCTTTAATCAGCTCTATCCAACGCCTCTATCTCAAATTCAGTTCTTTCTATATAAACAAGTATTTTAAACTTTGATGATCAGTAAATATCTCACAAGTTTCTCCATACAAGTAATGTCTCCACAACTTTAAAGCAAAAACAATGGATGCTAGCTCCAAATCGTGTGTAGGGTAGTTTCGTTCATTCTTCTTTAATTGTTTAGAAGCAAATGCTATTACCTTCCCATTCTGCATAAGCACACATCCTAGCCCCTGAAATGAAGCGTCTGTATAGATCACAAAAGACGCATTCCCACACGGAATAGTAAGTATAGGGGCTGAAACCAACCGATTCTTTAATTCTTTAAAACTCCTCTCGCATTCTTCATCCGATAAAAACTTTACTTCTTTACGAGTCAACTTTGTCAATGGTAATGCTATTGCTGAAAATCCCTTAATGAATCTGTGATAGTAACCTGTCAATCCTAGGAAACTCTTAATTTCTGTCACATTCTTAGGACTCTCCCATTCAACAATCGCTTCTACCTTCTTTGGATCAACATATATCCCATTTCTCGAGACAACGTGCCATAAAAACACAATCTCATTCAACCAAAACTTACACTTGTTGAATTTAGTAAATGATTTCTTCTCTCTCAAAATCTGCAATACAAGCGTCAAATGTTTCTCATGTTCCCCCATGCTACGCGAATAAATCAACACATCATCTATGAATACAATCACAAATGAATTAATAAAAGGATGGAATACCCGGTTCATCAAATCCATAAAAATTTCTGGAGCATTAGTTAATCCAAATGGCATCACCAAAAACTCATAGTGCCCATATCGATTCCGAAAAGCTGTTTTGGAAATATCACTATCCTTTACTTTCAATTGGTGGTAACCCGATCTCAAATCAATCTTCGAAAATACTATGGCCCATGTAATTGGTCAAACAAATCATCGATACACGGTAGAGGGTACTTGTTTCTAATGGTCACCTTATTCAATTGTCGATAATCAATACATAATCGCATTGTCCCATCTTTCTTTTTCACAAATAACACTAGGGCTCCCCATGGTGAAACACTAGGCCGAATAAAACCTCTGCTTATCAGATCTTGTAATTTCACTTTCAATTCTTTCAACTCTATCGGTGCCATTCTATATAGAGCAAGGGAAATTGGACCAGTACCTGGAATTAATTCAACAAAAAACTCTACTTCCTTATCGGGTGGAAATCCTGGCAATTCCTCTGGAAAGACATCAGAAAATTCTCTAACTACTGATATATCTTCAATTTTAAGTGCTTCCTTACTAACATCAACAACATAAGCTAAATACCCTGTACAACCTTTACTTAATAAATTTCTACTCTTAATTGTTGAGATAAGACAATTAGGGACAACATTCCTTTCCCCTATAAATTGGAACTCGGGTTCACCAAGAAAATGAATTGTAACTTCTTTTCGAAAACAATCGATGGAAGCATGATACGATAATAACTAATCCATCCCCAATATAATATCAAAATCCCGAATGGACAATGATAGAAAATCAACATAAAAATCTCGCTCACCCATTCGTAAGTCACAATCTTTATAAACATGCTCCACCAGAATTACACTTTCTATTGGGGTCGAAATATATAAGGCAGAATTGAGAAATGAACATGGTCTACCCAAATATGAAACAATATGTAATGCCACAAATGAATGCATAGATCCAGGATCAATGACTGCATATAAATCTTTATTCGCAATAGAGAGTTTACCTGTAACCACTTCCGGTGTAGCATGGGCATCTTGCAGCATCATCGCAAAAACTCTTCCTCCTGCCCTCGATCCAGTTGCTTGTTATGTACTTCTTCCCCTGATGGAATTGCTTGGAGAGGATATTTTATGAGGCCCCACACTACTGAATGAAATCTCTCTTGATAACATAGGACAATTCTTTCTCAGATAACCCTTCTGATGATAGTTAAAACATTCTATATTCAGTATCTTTGGGTAATTTCTCTTTATATGACCCGATGTCCCACAAAAGAAACAAACATTCGGATCTCCTTGCGCTGAAACTCCTGAACCTCTCCCACCACTAGCTTCGCCCCTTTGTAAACTACTTCCCATACTTCTACCCTGCTGAAATTTCTGCCCTCCATATCTCGAATATTCTGTATCACTGCCTTTTTGATAATTTGGGCTGAATTTACTTCTCTTTACGCCTCGTTCTCGATTACCTATAGCTTCATTCATGTCCCTTTCTACTAGCATGGCTTTTTTCACCAAGGCTGAATAATTAGCAGTCTCTAAAGCCGACAATCTAGATTTAATGACTAACTTAAGTCCATCAAGAAATCGGCTGCACATATGTTCCCTATTCCTTATAAACCTCGAAACAAACTGAGATAAGGCTGAAAGTTTTGCTTCGTATTCTCTAACTGTCATGCTCCCCTGATTCAACATGAAATATTCCTTCTCTTTTTGTTTTTGATACATTGGGGGAAAATACTTATCATAAAAATCTTTGACAAAAGCATCCCATGAGATCACATTCCCACCTCCTCAAGTAATCAACAAATGTTTTGTGGCATCCCACCAATACTTAGCTTCTCCTTTCAGCATATACGTTGCCAAGGTCACTCGTTTATTTTTAGGCATCTTCATTACCCCAAAGATAAGTTCAATCTCTTTAACCCAGACTTCTGCCTCTGCTGGATCGACTGCTGTTTCAAATGATGGTGGGTTCATTTTAATAAATTACTCATGTGAAGTACTCCTTTCTTCTCGGTGTATCACCTCCTCACCCCTAGCCAATGTTTTTGCCTCTAGTTTCCTAGTATGTTGTTCTTCCATCTGATCCATAAATCTAGCTTGCTGCTCTGCCATTAGAGTCATAACACATGCCATTTTTTGCATATCTGTCAGTTGTTCTGGATTAGGTTCCACATTTATCTGAACTGGTTGCTCAACCTCCGCTTCTGTTGGAATATTTAAAGCCTCATCTTCTATTCTCACATTTACATTCTCTCACTCCATTCTCTTATTCCTCAAATGAATCAAAGATATAACAACATGCAGATATACATAAATTTCCTAACATAATCTTTAGTATCAGACAAAACATATTTCTAATATTCACTGCCAAATCTAGACTCTTCTAACTCCAGAACCTCTAAAACCTAGGCTATCATACCAAAAGATGACACACCCCAACCCAGTTGCTTATAATTAAGTCTGAAAATCAAAGTGAGTCAAACCATAATTAATCTAACCAAACCATAAACACGAGTTTTAATTTCAGAGTCATCATTATAAATCAATATGACTGAAATCCTTTTTACAACATTAGGGTAGTCATGTCCATAAAAACATTCTTGAAGGATAAGTTAACTTAATTACATCATTTACATTTACAAAAAACCATTTTTCTCCCGTTCCTGGCTAACCCAACCCGACCTCCTAGATTTGGCAGTGACATCGCGTTACCTGACAAAATGTGAACATATGAACCATGAGCAAAATAACCCAGTGAATGCATCACTACTATACTACTGCATGAATTTGAATGCAATAAATCATGTCCATATAATCATGTATTAACTAATCCAACTCATTCATATTGAATAACCAACTTTTTTCGAGTCATGATTCACATATCCTGTCTAAATAGACAATTCTCCCCCATTCCTGGTCGAGGAGTAACCCTTTGTCATTAATGGACAAATCTCACCCATTTCGGATCGAGGAGTAACCTCCCATTTCGGTAAACCGAAATGAACAATTTTATATTCATAAAATTACAATCATATTCGTAACAGTATACAAATACATCATTCCAGTGAGTACACCCACCATGGGTTGTCAATTATGTATTTATGTTTCCTTCGGGTGGAGCTGAATTGGGTTGATTAGACCTTACACCTGTCAATTCAACTAAATCAGTACTAAATCTCAATCATAAGTATTATCCTAACATAATTATGTAACTTTCCACGACTATACAACAACAATATAATTCCACTTCAGTCACATTTCATGAAACATGAGTAAAGACAAAAAAATGGTACACAAGTTAATAAAGTTATGAACATTCAATCGTAATAAATACCTCATAAGGGATTTATAATTAAACACAAGTAAATATGAAAACATACTTCTCAATGTATATACACATGAAACATGTACTAAAAAATACTCTTTAGAAAGAGGAGATAACAATATTCTTTCATCGGGTATTTAGTATGGCCTCAAATTATTGTCTTCTATACTCAACCATCCTATATTTCCAAATTGTATAAATACAGGTGTCCAACTTTATCAATATGAAAACATATATGAATATACTTTCCATTACAAGTGACGGTGTAATTTTTCAAGCTTCCTAGAGCAAGTTATGACCATTTCTTTACAACACCAGAAATCTTCCCTACAAGCTCCTCTATTGTTCCTTCGACTTCCTAGAATTTTAATAAGTTTTCAACGTCATAACTTTCCATTATTTTCAACCCATTTTCAGTAAACATACTTAATAGTACATAATTAAAATTTCATAAATTTTTGACTTCATTTTCTATGTCAAAAACTTGACAAAACGCAGGGAATACCGAAATGAAATATACAAACAGCAACTATATACCAAGTTGCAACCATCACTACGGCCTAACCACAAGGACTTAAATCCTAATTCTTGGATATGATATGAATATATGAGTCTACTTTCATATCCAATTGTAATTGTTCAATTATGGCAAGCACACAAAGAGATATACAAGTTTGAATACAAGGGGTTTGAATACAAGGGGTTTCAATACAAAGCAATTTTACAAGGACTTAAATCCTAATTCTTGGATATGATTTGAATATATGAGTCTAATTTAATATCCAGTTGTAATTGTTCAATTACAGCAAGCACAGAAAGAGATATACAAGTTTGAATACAAGGGGTTTCAATACAAAGCAATTTTAAGGGTTTGTACATTCAATTTAACTTAAACTTTCATCTAACCATACATATATATATATAAAGGGATGAAATTGTAGTAAAAAAATGATGATTTATATCATCTAAATCATTAATATAATAAAAATAATAATATTTGCAATTAGGATTACCTTCGGGACTTTTATGTAATTTCTACGGATTTTTCTACACTTTTTCTCCTCACTTTTTCTTCCTAAACTTCTACTTTATCTTTCCTCAAGCTAACAACACTTGAAACTGAACCTAGGGCTTAATTTGCTAAAGAAATAAGTTAGAGGAAGAGTTTTAAGTCGTTCAAGGCTTCCTCCCAAGCCAATCAATCAAATTAAACCATTTGGTTTAATAAAAGACAATTTACCACTTAAAGGGAATTAACATATCTGCCTCTTGTTCGTAAATTTGGCTTAACTTCTAACTCGTACATCCATTTGATGCACCATTTATTGTGTTAAAACCCTAACTCATATGTCTACAATTATATATTTTTCACCTCAAGTGAGTTGTTATGTTATAAAGGTCAAAACTAGTCCTAAAAAGGGACATTTCTATCGAAAACAACAAAATTTTGTGTTTGTAAATAATTCTACATTTCATGATTTATGAAAGTAGGATTAGACTAAACATAATCACTTAACATTAGATATAATAATAACACATTATTAATACCGCATAAGGTAAGCATGATTTAAATATAATTCATCATAACTGTATTTGGGTTGTCACACCTAGACTCCTAAAACTCTAAAATCTCCTTTGTCAAATACTCCATCAAACCACGGAGATTGTCTCTCTCTTTCTCCACAGACTCTAGTTTCACCCTAAACTTTTTCTCTCATGCCCTAACATCCTCAATCAAACAATCATTATTTTCAATGGCATGCTCATTCAACTTAGCTTACAATTTTGAGTTAGCCTTTTTCACCTTCACCGTTTCGGCATACAACTCATTAAACGCAATTTCCAACTCTTTCGCATCTACCCCTATTCATCACTGTCTTCACCCTCACTAACATGGGATTCACTCACAACGTCCTCGAAAGTGTCATGCACATGAGAATTGTCGTCGCTCACATGACATGCCATGAATGCAACAAAGTTACGATCAATGAGGGAACTCTCTCCCTCTTCCGGATCACTATCACTTAAGCTGACACTATAGACAATGGGTTGTTTTCCCTCTTTCTTAAGTCTAGTGGGACACTCCTTAATTTTGTGACTGTACCCCTCACACTCAAAACACTTATCCTACTCATCTCTCTTAGGCTTCTCAAACTTATACTTAGAGGTGGGATCAACTTTGTTGTTCTTGAATTTTTCAAATTTCTTAGAATCTTTCGATTGCTTTTGGAAATTAATAAATTTTTAAAATTTCTTTGCTAACAAAGCAACATCCTTAAATTCTAAATCGGAATCGGAATCCAAAACTTTAATTTCCTCCTTTCGAGTTTTCAAAGAAGTACCCTTTTTTCTTAGGAACTTGCTTGGAGGTAATCATGTCGATTTCATAGGTTTGTAAATCACCTACAATCTCGTCTTATTTCATCGACTCTAACTTACCCAAGGAGTTGAAAATGGTCACTTTCACATCAAACCTACTAGGCAATGACCTAAGGATTTTCTTAATGACACGGTTGTCGGAAATTTTCTCACCTAGGTTAAACGACGAGTTGACAATATTGGACAACCTAGCATAAAACTCATCAAAAGTCTCACTCTCTAACATCCTAATGGTCTCAAACTGTGTAGGGAGATTTTGAAGTTTTGACGCCCTAACAGTGCTAGTTCCCTCGTGAGTGAGTGCCAAAATATCCCAAGACTCTTTTGATGTTACACAAGTCATAATTCTATTATATTCTTCCCATACGACATGTGAAGAAATAACGTGCAGACCCTAAGAATTATATTGTTCAAGTCTTTGTTCAGTTTCAATCCATGACTCAACAGGATTTAAACTAGTGACCTCACCTACAATAGTGACAGGGGGTGTCCAACCTTTCTCAACTTCTAGACACACACGCCCATCAATATATTTTAATGTACATCTCATTCTCGTCTTACAATAAGTGTAATTAGTGCCATAAAAAACAGGAGTTCGAAAAAATTCATTACATCCACAATTCATCTTTGAAAACACACGGGATCACAAAACATATAAAATATGTTTTCTAGCTGTGATACCAATTTGAAAAAAACTTGGGTGGCCCTAATGTGTGTTTCAAATCAAACTAATTTTTACCAAAAAATTATCCAACTTTTAATGTAAACCAAACCAAGTTGTGAAAACCCAATTCTTACTTTAAACCAATTTTATCTTGATTAATCCTAAACATGCATCTAGTGATTAAAGCAAGTAAAGTAAAGTAAAGTAAAGAATACTCACAATGTTAGATGTATGAGGAAAAAACATAAAACGGGAAAACAACCTCGGACGGCCCAAGCCAGACAATCACTATGAATAAAGGTTTTACAAAGACACGTTAGCCTTACTCAATGACTTGATCCCCACGGGTCTTGACGCTTATTCTGATCTTCTACCATTCTTCAATAGTTCCAACGCATAAATTCCATCTTCCACGATACCTGTCCACAACACACGCGTCCACGTATGTCTCGGTGTCCACCAAATGGATTTGATTCGTCTACGATGTAGAACAAGAAGTCCTTCTCTTTTCTTCACCGTAAAACCCTGATGTTCAATGGTAGAACAAACCTTCTTGGTGCAGCAAGATCACGTAAACATATAATAATGATATCTCGGATCTTTGCAAACTCTAAGGATGTGTTTATGCTTTGAAGCCTTAAAAAACATGTGCAAAGAACGTACTAGATGGTAAACTATTTTTCCAGATGCACGCCTACAAAACTCTGACGAAAACACGCTTTAAATAAGATTTAACATGTCGCCTCGAAAATAGTGTCCCTTGAACGAGATAGGCAGGTCGTTCGCGCGACATGGCTATCTCGCTCGAACGAGCTGACATGTCGTTTAAATGACCTGCGTGTTATTTTGACTTTTCTTTTAAAACGTTTCTTTAAAGAGACCCAATAAAGTAAAAAAAAATTGTGTTTATCGGAATAAAATGACGTGTAAAACATTTAAAACACCTTTAAAACATTTTAAAATATTTTTCTTTATAAAAATACATCCTTATCTTTTATAAAAATAATTTTGAGCACAATTAATTATACGCATTCATACCTGAGTGATCTCGAAATGAATTTAACTTGAAGATTAGTAAACTTACACCAATTAAACTTCGGCATGATTAATTCTTTGAAGCTTTGATGCATCATCTTCAATTTATTTAATACGTCATAGACCTAGTGGGATCATGACAAAATAAAATCTTCCTATGACATATTACAAACACAATTTTGTTCACGGAATTAAGTCAAAATAATACATGGAATCAATTGGAAATTTATGTCCTTACAACATTAAGGTGTTTGAGGCAAAAATAAGTGAAAAACGAGAACAAGTGCCCCTTTAAAACAACATAAACAGACCAACACGCAAAGGGCCCGCGGCCCTTTAGAGTGCGGTCGCTGTTTGTACTCATTTTTCTTTCATTTTTATTACTCAAAAATCATTATTATTTTTATGTTAATGCCAACTCATTTTATCCCAAGCATGTCTCTGCTTGCCTTAAACTTGGTTGCCAAGTAAATAAAAAGACCTTATTATCCTTTGGTCTAAATTCATATTTTAACCCAACGATTTAACTAATAACCCAAAGTTAACTAGTCCAAGTTGCATATGTGTTAGACCACAATCATTTAAAACTTTTAGGCCCAAATAATATAATTCAAACACCTCATAATCAATTTTAAATTTACCCTTATATTTATTTAATCCATTTTTCAATCAAATTATTCAATTAATTCTTTAGTTTCATTATTTATAAAAAATATGAGGTATTACACAAAGCACGTTGATGTGCATTATCATAGGTACAATAGTAGATTAATTCTATAAATTTTGTCAGTAATAAGGTGAACACTAATCAAAACGTGAAAGATATTATCATTACTTGTAACTAGCATGAAACCCGCGCGATATGTGGGCGTTTGATAGAATAAACAGTTATAATTGAATTTAAATAATCATACTCGATAAAAATAAAACTTATGTACATTATTATGCTTAATATTTATGGTGAATCACTTAAAAAATAATGGACCCAAGAGTAGGGTTGCAATTTTAGGATTGATACAACAAAATGATCCGAAATTGACTTCAAACGAAAACGATATATCCTATTCATGTCATGTTCATGTGAAAATTATGAATGTTAGTCATAAATAGTGTCATCTCATTCATGTTTTTACTTTTATTTTTTTGTATTATCATGTTTAATTTTGTGATAAAAATAATAATCGTATTATTTATGTCGTCTTTTTAGTCGTTCGTTTTCGTTTTAGGTAAAAAAGAAAAGAACAATTTCATTTCGTATGTGTTCGTACCTCAATAGTACTTGTCATATGGTTTCAAGCACAAACACGACCTCTTAGCTCAAATTTACTTTTGATTCAAGAGATATACGTTTAGATAGATACAAAAATTCAAAACAAATTACTACAAAATTTGGCAACAAATATTTGCCAAACTCAACGTGAACAAACACATTTTTTCTTTGAGCTCATAATGACGGTCCCAAATGATCGAAACCCTTCAAAATCAACATAGACTCGACATTCTCTCACCGACATTGATACAGATGAAGCACCGAAGATCCATTAAGAACTATACATTTTTTTATATTGTTGATGCAAAAAATTATACTAGGGCTAATTGATTGATCACATATAAATAAACAAAAATAAATAAGACAGAGATTTTTAAAGTGGTTCGGCTTAATGGGAAGGCCTACATCCACTATTATGTATTGGCTGCTTTTATTTGTTTTCGATCCCTTGTAATGAGGGCGATACAATGTATTTATAGCCCAAGAGGGGTGCTGATAGTTGTTGTGTGAAAGGATGGAATGTCTTTATTTGTTAGTCATTCTCATCAATACATAATGAGAATTAAATATACTATTGATGTCGCTTCACTAGTTACACAGGTTGTATAACTATTATCGCTTCATTGGTTGTAAATGATGGATTTTCGGCAGTTGGTTGGTCTTCCCAGTTGCTCGGGCTTCCTTGTTGGTCGGGTTGCCCTATTGGTCGGGATTTTGCATCATGCTAACTCGCATTTGAGCCATATTGGATGACATGTGTTGGTTTATAGTTGGTCCACATAGGATGGTAAATGTTGGTATCAACAGAAGCCCCTAATATTTCATACTTGGAGCTAGTGTGAAAGTGTGAAATATTGTGCTTTAACAGTAGTTAGGGATGTTTGGTCAGCTGCAGACCTTCAAGACTTGTGAAATTGATCCATTTGACTAGCGATTTTTGGGCGCGAATGGCAATTTTGTAAATATTTCAAATTTTAGTGAACTTTTATGGGGTATCTTCGTCTTTTCCTTTGTTAGACCCTATAAACTCAACTGTCGTTCACTCTTCTAATTACTTTTTCCAGTTTCCAAGGTGACTTATAAAAAGGGCGGTAAAACTTCAATCATCTTTTACCTCTCACTTTTGATTCTACTGTTGGGTTCTTTTAATTTTCATGCGATCGTTTTCTTTTCTGTCTTCATTTCTTGCGGAATCCTTAAGCCTTTGTAAAAACTTTTCTTTCTTCTTCTTTGTTTCTTCATCGTGATTTATTCTGTTGAGCGGTTGAAAAATTCAATAATGACTTTAACATTCTATCTTGGGTTATGCTGGAACATCCCACTTTTCCTTCTGATTTTTTCTCTCTTGCTAAGGGCCATTGGTTCCCTTCCATTTTTATTGCTGAGTGTGGGTTCACATTTCCTCCCAATCCCCCGTGTCTGGAGTTTTGTCAATATTTTGACATTTTACCTGGAAGAATAGCTCCTAACCCGTGGAGAGTGGTTAATGGTGTATATAGGTTAAATCAAATCTATGGAACCCATCAAGGGATTCCAGAGATAATGTTTTGTTATAAATGGGTAACTAGTGATACCACTAATTATTCGAAAACTAGCGCAGTTAGTAAAGCTTTAGTAGTTGACCTCCCAGATTCTAATAGGGATTATTTTGATTATGGGGTAGTTGTAAAAAATTGGCAACATGCTCCCTTAACTTGAGGTGTTAAATATTAAGGACCTAGATGTCCTCTCTTTGGCAACGGGATAGGTTGTTATGTGTTTTAATAATTTTGCCCCGTTTATGTTTGATAAAATGTCATATTGACTGTTGTTTTGTAATTATTACTGCAGTTGAAAGGAAGAGAAAATCCACCAAAGAGAGTGAAGTAAATTTAAAAGAAGTGAAGTTTATTTGGGGACTTCACAAGACGATTGTTGAGGAGTACATTAGATCTGCTTCGATACAGAAATATTATTTCTTCCTTCATCGCCTGACCTGTCGCTCCTCCTTCTCAAGTGATTGATCTTGATCAAGAAGTTCAGACACTCCTCTTTCTGATATCATGAAGAAGAGAAAAATTCTTGATCTTCTTAGTGGTAGCACTTCTGTCTTCGAAGCACTTGCTGAAGGAGCCAAGAATAAAATAGGGGATGTTATGATGCCCCCAGTTCCCAAAGACCCAGCCCCCAAAGATGCAGCTCCAAAAGATGCTGAAGTTCCTTTGAGGAGACTTAGGAAAGGGCTTGCAGAGAAGTAGGTCGACCAGGTGACTGATCAACTATCCTTGAATGAATTACCCTCTTCTGATGGTGTTCTTCCTGCAGCTATTACTCCTGGTTTGGCAAGAAATTTGATCAAGTCTGGTACTCTTCCCGACCACAGGGGGGTGGATGACATGCTCCCCTGAGCGAGGGTTTATGAATTTGATGTTTAGAGCCTTACATCAGTAAGTGGTTTCCATTTTCTTAATTTGGTTGTCTTTTAAATTTCTCATATACTTAAGTTGATCTTCGTCTCTTGCAGTTCTTGGCACACATCAATAATATACTGGAGAAGGATGATGCAATTAGGGCTTGTTCTTTAAATTATGTGGAGGAGGCCTTGGCTGGTTCGAATAAGTTTGTGCTCAAATCTCAACAGGCTTTGGAGACTGAGAAGAGTTCTTGGGCAGATAAACTAAAGACAGCCGAAACTACTCGACAGACGTCTGATGAGAATGCCCTTGAATATGAGCGTAGGGCCAAGGAAGTTGAGCGCAAGGGGAAGGAGGTTGAGTGTAAGGTAGAGGAAGCTGAACGCAGGGCAGAGGAAGCTGAACGCATGGCTAAAACTGCTGAAGAGATTGTATTCTCTTTCAGATCTAAGAGAAAGTCTATTGTGAAGGCGTCCTTCAGTGCTAGTTGGGACAAGGGCTGGAACAAAGCCATTTTTACTGCCTCTTCTCAAATTGAGTATGCAAAACAAAAATATTTCAGAGATGGTTGGGTTACTTCTCATCAAGAGTTAAAGACTTTTAAGGGCTCTGAACATTTTCAGAGATATACTTATGGTCCTCCTCTAGTCATTAAGGATGAGGTTGAATATGAAGCTAGTTCTGAAGAATATTCTCTAGTGGTTGAATCTGCTGCAGACCAACCTAAAATTACTTAAACTTCTCTTCTTTCAGTCGATCAAACCAAGCAACTCCAGTCTATAGTCCCTTCTTCTGAGCAGGACAAGAAGGTTGAAAATGATAGGGAGAAGGTGTAAAGTTATTCGACATTTTCCCTTTTGGTTTTTTTATTTCTTTTCTCTCTATTGCACTTGAACTCTTTGTTATCAATAAAAGAAACCTTTGCTCCTTTTTGTCTATTGTTGATTATACTTGTCCTCAATTCATGTTGTTGATTGGTGGTTATTTTATTCTTGATAGTTTATAATAAAGATGGAACAACTGTATTCTAATAATACCGAGCTACTCAAGGAATGTAATGCTTTTTCAAAGAAGGTCATACGAACTTATCCGAAGAAGAAATTATTCAGTTGCTCGGTGATGATGCATCAGAGCAGGCTAAAGAAACCTACAAGTATTTGAAGTACTTACTTGATCGGGAGGTATCAAATAATGTTGCCTACTATGAGTTGATAGAAGAACTTCAAGAATAGTATAAAGAATCCACTACGCTGTTGCACTAGAGCTACGAGCAGAAATATCAAAGCTTAAGTGTAGTTCGGGGTTTTGATAATTTTATTTCTGTTTATAATAAAAAGGAAGCTTTTCTTAAGCATGAAGTTGAAGAAATCAGAACTGTTTCCAAACTTCTGGAAGAGGAGAATAATAATTTGAGAGAGGAAATGAATATTTTGAAATCTATATCTGGAGCTGTTGTTGCTACTAATAATGAGGGATACTCCTTTTTAGAGGCTGAAAATGTAACATTAAGGGATGAATTGGAAGCCTTAAAAATTTTAATCCTGCATCTTCCTCCCGGGCAAGAAGTAAGCCTGGTCGAGGAACCACAGAAGAAATTAGGACCAGCAGGCCCTTGCCAATCAAGCTGCACAGTTAAAAGCAAAAGACTGAGCTATTGTTGAAATGTCCCAGAAGCTGCAGACCATATCTGAACAATTATCCACTCAATCTTCCTAATTAGAGGTTAAGGATGGAGTATTGAAGAAACTGCAGTCTCGGGTTGATAAATTAACCTTTAAATTCCACGAGTAGCCAAGAGAAGTTTGGATGGATGGGTATAATGAAGCTCTGGGGCATTTTGATGATAGACTTCAATAGGCCAAGAATAAGTCCTATAAATGGGGTTGGATGAATGCATTAACCGTGATAAAGGTGGATCAGAACAACTCTTTGTGGGATTGGTATGACCCAGGCTTACTGGAGCTCAACAATCCTGTATTCAAGTTGGATATTAATTGGATTCCTGTTCATCATATTCCTCAATGCTTGATCTTAAAATACTTAGGAGATTACGAGCTACATGATGAACTAGAGATCATCCGACCTCCTCATTTTCTTGATCCTCCTAGTAGCAGCAATACCAGGATGCTTTAGAACTTTAACTTCATCAACTCTTCTTATACTTTGGACGATCCTCTAGCTGACCTGGATCTTGTTTCTAAGGTCGAAGGAAAACGTCCCGTATAATAAGGCTTTGTATTTCGTTTCTACATGTTTAATCAACAATGTGTAATCATTTAATTTAATGAAAAGCTCATTTTACGAATGGATCAACTTTTAGTCAATTTATGCATATATGAATGTTTCTATTAGTATTTGACTATGAATGGATCAACTTTTAGTTAATCTTTAGTTTTCACCGGTTCTATTGATATCCTTAAGATTATCCTAAGTATTATATTAATTACCAATGCATCACCATGGTTCCACTGATGTACCTAATTTTTTAGGGTATTTTGCATTAGTTACCTTGGTTCCCAGGCGTGAGTGGAATATTTTTCCATCTTTTAGCCCAGTTTAGATGAAAATTATTCATCCGGGTCTTCGTTAACCAAGCATTTGGGACTTACAATTTTTCCTTGCGTGGATTTTTATGCATTTGACAACCAACTTTGTTGGTGCCTTTATTGATACTGGCCAACATTTCACTAGTGGTTTATGTTAATGACCAACATTATTGGTATTTTTGTGTTGACAACCAACTTTGTTGGTTCCTTTATTGCTGCCAACCAACATTATTGGTATTTTTATATTGACAACCAACTTTATTTGTGCCTATGCTGCTGCCGACCAACATTGTTGGTATTTTTATGTTGACAACCAACTTTGTTGATGCCTTTGATGGTGCCGACCAACATTGTTGGTATTTTTATAGATGCATACATAATGTAGTGCATATCACTAGTACTCCGAAAAAAAAATAAAAATTTTGGGAAAATTGCATTCTCATTAAAATTGAAATAAACTTAATATAGCATGATTACATCACTAATAGTATTTCCTTAGGCGTTCTTCATTCCATGGGTTCTTGAATTCTTCACCCTCCAAAGTCTCAATTCGATATGTGCCTGGTCGGATGGTTGTCGTAATTCAATAAGGCCCATGCCAATTGGCTTCCAGCTTATTATTCTTATGAATTACTTTCTTCAAAACATAATGACCCTCTTTTAAGTTGTTGGGCTTCACACTCTTATTGTAGAAACACGCAGTCCGCTGTTGATAGGATGCATTTCTTAAAGTCTCATCTTTACATACCTCCTCCAGCATGTCTAAGTCCAGCCATCTCATCAAATCACTGACTAGGGTATTAAAGTTAAGAACTCTGTGTGTAGGTAAACCTAGCTCGGCAGGAATTACTGCTTCAGTACCAAATGCTAACATGTAGGAAGTTTCTCCAGTAGCTATTCTATGTTTGGCCATTCCTTTGAGGATTGTCGGGAGCAAAGTGGATTTTTTTGACGTTGTATTGGGCACAATAAGCAGAAAATTCATCGTTGTCGAATTATATACCATGATCAGTGATAAAGGCATAGGTCAAGACACACTTGCATATGATATTCTTCTAAACAAACTGATAAACTTTTTCATATGACATATCGATCAATGGCTCAGATTCCACCCATTTAGCAAAGTAATCAACGACTACAATCAGGTACTTAAACCTTCCTTGGGTGGTTAGAAGAGGCCCGACCAAGTCAATTCCCCACATATCAAAGGGCCAAGGTGAAGTGATTGATGTTAGAAGAGCTTGTGGAGCCTTGCGTATGCTGGAAAACCTATGGCACTTATCACACTCTTTGGCAAAATCTTCACAATCCGCTTGCATAGTTGGCCAGTAGTGCCCCTGTGTGTTGATTCTTCGCAACAAAATCCTCCCTGATACATGGGCTCCATAGGAACCTTCATGGATTTCCCCAATCAAATCCTTTACCTTCAGTTCGATGTACACATCATTGTAGACCAGTAACTAATTCACTTTTGTACAACACACCATTGTCTAGAACATATCTCGTCGCTTTGTATTTGAGTTTCTTAGCTTCAAGTAGGTCGGCTGGTAGAATTCCTAAGCTCTTATGGTATCCATCATAGATGGGCCCATATCAACTTCAATAAAATTAACCATCAGATCGTCATTAATGCTCCTATTAGCAAGTAGCTCAATAGGAATAGTTCTTCGCAGCTCAGTGATGGTTTTGAAGCTAGTCGAGCAAGTGCGTTTTCTCGGACATTTTCCAATCTTGGAATTATGATCATCTGGACATCTAGCAAAGTGGGAATTATCTCCAAAGCTTTACCTAAGTATATGGACATCATTTCTCCTTAAGCTGCATATAAGTCCAAAACTTGATTTACCACCAACTATGAGCCACTATATACCACAACTTGCTCAGCATTTAATAATTTATCTAGATTTAACCTAACAATCACAACTTCATAATCTGCCTCATTATTGTAGTCTTGAAATTGGAATCATAAAGCGTACTCTATATCTAGTTCGTCTAGAGTATTGAAAATGATTCCAGCTCCACATCTAGTTGCACAGGATGACCCATCAATATACAAGTTCCATATGGGCATATCATTGTCAAACGCTTGGTTTGTCAAAATTCTATGATGGAAAATTTAATATTTTACCTCCTCATATTTCTTTTTCATCTCATGTATTCCACTGGTGGGTTTTAGTTGATCGGTGGTAGTTTCCCTTGCTCGGAGTTGGTCCGGCATAGCGCCAGTAGGTCTACTGACTCCTGAAAGTTGCTCGACCAGAGTCCTTATTGCTTGGGGACATCTGGGTAAGTGAATTCGACAATAAAATCAGTCATAACTTGGCCTTTTAAAGCAGTCCTTGGTTCGTATACAAGGTCATATTCCCCCAAGTCCACAGCCCAGTACATCAATCTTCTGAATTTCTCTCATTTAAACAAAGCTTTTGTGGCCATCCCCGATCCTCGTGGTGGGCGGGAGAGTGATAATCCTAGGTCCCGCGTGTCCCTCTCGGGAGCACTTCGGCCGGCGTCGTTAATGAGGTGAAAAATGTATAGAGATGGAGTCACTAGTCTATTTTACTTAAAATAGACAAAAGTAAGGGAGCCAACCCGAAGGACAGCATCCAAGGACATACTAATACATACGAAACCAAAATGAATCGAAAAGGGTTTGGAGGCTAAGTTACGAAATGGGAAGGTGTTAGGCACTTATTCCGCCCTTACGGTCTCTCATGGTTTTTTTTCTATTTTCCTTTATTTTCCCCGTGATATGTGTGCATATGTACATATAGTGGAGATAGGAATCCTCGTCTTGTATCATGGGAGAGATAAAGTGAGTCATCCGTAGGAAGGTTCATAGAAATAATATTAGAAAATAGGATTTACGCATTTATACTTGCGTTGATCGTTATAATGGAACGATAACGTATGTGGAACAATACGCCACTAAGAACAAATATATGCATATATAAATATATGTAATCTAAGAGACTTGAGTTTAGAGAAAATAGAAAATGAGAGAAAAAGTGAGAATAGGACTCGAGTCTCGGGTTTTACCCCGAGATGCCTACGTAGCCTATAGATGCATCAAAGTCCACGTAGTTCGCATGCAAGCGAGGGGGTGGGGTTTATCCCATAAATCCAATCGGGGACTTCTCTTATTTGTGTGCGTGTAAAAAAGTATTTTAGTTGTGAGAAAAGTGTAAGAAAAGTGTGAGAATTTCCGTTTGGAATTTATGAGCAAACCCTCTTTTTCTTGTTTTTTTTATTTTTATTTGTATGAAAATAAGAGATCTGTAAAAATACTAAATGAAAAGTATATTAGGATATGTGAGATGAGAGAATAAAAGTGCTAAGTAATAAAACAAGTTAATGAGAATTTATGAGAATTTAAGGAGAGAATTGAGAAAATTGGACCTTCTCGAAGATCTTGAGCTTGATCTTGAATGTTGGAGAGCAGCCCTTGCACTTGGATGATGATGGATGGAAGTGAATTCACCAATTTTGATGAAAAGGATGATGAAAAGTGAAGGTTGGAAAGGGATTTGGATGTGGAAATCACGCTGACTTCGAGAGAGGTTTTCTGGTTTTGGTGAGAGTGATGTCTTTCAGATGTGGGATCCCTTTGCAATGAGGTCAAGGCCTCCTTTTTATAGGCCTAGGGCATTGTCGATCGGCATAGCCCTGGTCCTTCCAATTCGCAGGTACATTTAGGCACACTACCGATAGGCAGGGTATGGGACCTGCCGTTTGACCCTATCGTTTGACAGTGTCTTTAAGGCCTTCTTGGAAAATCGGTCGCTAAGCGCAAACTATTGATTCGAATCGTGTATGCGGAAGACCATTGGAAAGGTAATTTAGAGACCTTCAAAATTTCTTTGGACTTCTCCCAAGTTAGGGAGTTAACTTTGGGTCAAATGTGGCTCGGAAGCGCTCATCGATCCTTTGGACGGGAAAACTTCGGACGCAAATGGATCGTTCGTCCACAGGTAAAGTCTAAATCATGCACATAGCGGACCATTGGAAAGTGGTTTCAGTGCCCTTTAAATATTCATTTAGTCTCAGTCGAGTTAAAGAGTTGACTTAGGTCAAACGGAGCCCGGGAGTGCCCGGTGGCCTCTAGATAAAGTTTTGGGGGGAAATGGGTCGTTTGTCCGCATGGTAACTCAGAATCGTGCAGGGGATGGACCGTTAGAAAGGGGTTTTAGTGACCTTTAAATATTCATTCAGTCTCAGTTAAGTTAAAGAGTTTAACTTTTGGTCAAACGGAGCCTGGGAGCATCCAATAGCCTCTAGGCCAGTACTCAGGGTATGACCTGGGTTTACAACGATGAAGGGAGTTTCTAGGGACCTAAGAATAGGTGAAGGGGGTAATAGAATGGGGTGTCTACAGATCCCCTCGACGGGTGAGTTTGGAACAAATGATAGCCGTCGAATAGACACTGCATGATGCCTTTGGGAGAGTATGACCAGAGGGTCGAGGTCGATTCTGAGGACCTAAGGATGAGGATGACCAATTTTGTGGGTCGAAGCCAATTCTGAGGGCTTGGAGATGAGGGTGACCGATTCAGCGGGTCGAATACAATTCTGGGGTCTTGGAGATGAGGGTGATCGATTTTGTGGGTCAAAGTCAATTCTGCGAGCTTGAATGAACATGCTGGGGATGGTCTTAAAGGAAGTGATGACTAAAGCAATGATGGGGGTGACCAATTCTGTGATTCGAAGCTAATTTTGAGAGATTGAAGATGAGGGTGACCGATTCTGTAGGTCGAAGCCAACTCTGCGAGCTTAAAGGAACATGTTGGGGATGGTCTTAAAGGAAGCGATGACCAAAGCAATGATGGGGGTGACCAATTCTTCGGGTCGAAGCCAATTCTTGACAAACGATTCTACGGGTCGAAGCCAATTCTGCGGGCTTTGGAGAGATGGCCAATTATGCGGGTCAAAGCCAATTATGCAGGCTTGAAGATGAGATGACCAACTTTACGGGTCGAAGCTAATTATGCGGGCTTAAAGATGTGATGACCAATTATGCGGGTCGAAGCCAATTCTGGGGGTTGAAGATCATATGACCTATTCTACTGGTCGAAGCCAATTCTGCGGGCTTAAGTTGGGGTGACCAATTCTGTGGGTCGAAGCCAATTCTCAGGACTAATTTGGGGTGACCAATTATGCAGGTTGAAGCCAATTCGGAGGGATTATATTAGGGTGACCAATTATGCGGGTCGAAGCCAATTCTCCAGGCTTGAAGATGAGATGAACAATTTTGTGGGTCGAATCTAATTTTACGGGATTAAGTTGGGGTGACCAATTCTGCGGGTCGAAGCCAATTCCGTGGGCTTGAAGATGAGGGTGATTGATTCTGCGGGTCGAAGCCAATTCTGCGAGCTTGAGGTGACGATCCAAGACCGAGTTCAATTCTGACCTAAGAGAGGTGACGATCGAGGACCGAGGTCAATTATGTCCTAACTAAGGTAACGATCCAAGACCGAGGTCAATTCTGACCTAAAAGAGGTGTATATTTCCTTCGGGAAAATTAAAGATTTTATTGGGGAAAAAGATTGGATTTTGGGTTCCGCTGGGGAATAGTGAATGAGCTGGGGAGCCGATTGCGGGGGAAATCCTTGTGTCTTTTGGAGATTTTACCTCGGTAGAATGATTCTTTGGAATTCTATTGGGAAAAATTACCTTGTGATCTTGATTTGAGCTGGGGAGCCGATGGTTGGGAAAATCCTTGTGATTTTGGAGATTTTGCGAAGGAAAGGCAAATTTGATGCTAAAAACTCCGCTGGGGGAGTGATTAGGTGGTCCAGGTATTGGACGTATTGCTCGAGGAGGTTTGAGACCTTTGGGGTATAGGAGGTGATCCTTAGAGATTCTCCGGGGATATTGCCCGGAGGGAATTCACTTGGCTTTTTAGAGCTCCGCTGGGGAAATAGGGGTTCCGCTTGAGGGAGTGTGGAATTCTCTTGGTGAAAATATTTTAGATCCTTCCTAGGATTTTTAGGAATTTTTTAAAGTATTTTTTGGCAATTTTTGTACGAAATTTTAAGGGGGGTCCCGGTCGGCATGGTATGGGGGTGCCATTCGGCAGTGGCACAGACTTTTGGACTGCCTTGGAAAGGTAAAAGGGCACTACTGATCGATGGTTGGGGGGTCAGTGCCGATCGGCATGACCCTTGGCATCCTATATAAAGGGGGCGAATTCCCTTCATTTTTCACAGCTTCTTGCTCTCTCTTTTTATGATTTTCCTCTACGAATCATTCTAGCATTCTGATCTCTAAAAAATGGCCGCTTTCGTGAGCTCTGCAGCATATAGGGAATGGTTGACCGTCGATGACTGGGCGAACGTGGAGTGGAGGGCCAGGGCACCTCTTGCATTGGGGAGCGAGAACTCCTTTGACGCATTAGAGCCGGTTGTGGATGAGCGGACCTTGCTGCAGGAGCCGTTGCGTCATTGCTCTTTGAGGGTGGTGAACCCTAGCGGTTATGTAAGTAACCTGTCTTTTGGCATTCTTCTCTTTTTCGTGATTTTTTCTTTTCTTCTTGAATTTTGAAAAGATTTTTTCTTTTGACAGTCTGACATCTCTTTGAAGTAGATGCGTTCCCGTGGGGCGATGGGGCTTAAGGATGTTTGGGAGCATCTTCCACCTATGGTTCATTGGGTGGTATCCTCAGCGGGTTTTGGGAGGTTGGCGTCTGCGCTGGATCAGACGGCTCATTCGATAGCGATCTTGTGCGCTCTGGAGGAGAGATGGTGGGATACTGCCCACACCTTCCATTTAGGTTTTAGGGAGATGACCGTGACTCCCATAGATGTGCAGCAGCTACTAGGGCTGGATTGTGATGGGGAGCAGATAGAGGTGGATCATTCTCTGCGGGTGAGGCCGAAGGCGGTGTGTGCGGCGCTTGGTGACGTAGGGAGGATAGTGTCTGGGGATTCTATTCGGTTGTCCCCGCAGAAGGATGATTTGTTGAGTAGGGTGGTTGATGTGGAGGACGGGCAGCAGGTGAGGAAAATATCCCGGTTGTTTATTTTTTTGGTGTTGGGAGGCTTCATGGTGGCGTCGAGCGGCGACGTCATTCATTTGTGGTTTTTGTTGTACCTGAGGGTGTTTTTAAACATCCCTTTCTACGATTGGGGGATCCTGACTTTGGATACCCTCTATTTTTCTCTGGATGCATTCAGCCGGTGCTGCTGGAAAACTTTTACGAGATCCACGTATCTCCTTGAGGTATTCTTTAATTTGCGCACTTTCCTTTCATGCATTAGCACTTTTCTTATGCATTTCTTTTTTTTGCGGGTCCTTGTCTTTGGCAGACGTGGTTCTATGAGGTGATTGGGTGAAATACCCAACTCATCGCTCTGAAGGATGAGACTGTTGGGGACTTCTACCGGTTGTACCGGTGGAAGAAGGCCAATCGACAGTCGAAGGGATCTCTTTCTCTTGAGGCAGTGCGTCAGGTCTTGAATGGCCTGACTAGTGGTAGGGTAAGACTTTTTCATTTTCTGTCTTAGTCTTTTTCATGTTCTGATTCTGTATTGACTTATGCCTGGTGGGGATTATCAGGTGACCTTTTCCCCTTAGGGGACGGCCATTCAGGATATGGGGGTGACTGGGGTGAATGCGCAGATGATGCTTTTATTGGCGCATGAGTTTGGCCACTCTTGGTATCTCGGGGAGAGGGTGGTCTGACAGATTGCTGAGGAAGTGATGGTGCCACCTGCGAGGCCTCCAATGTCTATGAGGTGGGAGTGACTACTACCGAAGGATGCGAGGTTTACGGCGATGATCGGGGAGTCCAACCTGTTGTACACTGATATGGTTGCGCCGTATTTTTACATGGACTTTGTGATGAGCTGGCTGATGGCGCCCAGCATATATGATGCCTTGTCTTTCCCTCCTGCGGGTTCGAGTCGGGGAATGGGGTCCTCCCACAGCAGCGGTGGTCGTTGACGTATGTAACGATGGTGACTTCGGAGGTTCCTTTTGTACGGTTGCATACCCCTTTATACAACATTCATTGAGTTGATGGGGGGATGGTGCCTATGTTGCACTGTCCTTATGCGATGAATCCGAAGGAGCTGGGTTTGACAGAGGAGGTCCTTCATCCTGAGGTATATCTTTTCCTGATCCTCTCTTTCTTTCTTTTTGGTTTCTTTTATGTTTTGATCTTTTCTGCTTGATACTAATTATGTCTTTTACTTGCAGCAAGTCCGGGTGTCGACCACTTGGCTGAGGGACATCAGAGACTGGATATCTTCAATGACTGCCCATAATCGGGATGCGGCTCATGTTCCTTCTTGCTTGGTGTCGTCTTCTTCGTCCGGGGAGGACTCTGACTCAAGTAGTGGTGGTGCGTCATCTCGCCATAGAGGAAAGAGAGCGTGTTGCGGGGGTGGAAGCTCTTAGAGAGAGGGGTGAAGGGTAGTGGGTTCGAGCTGAGTCCCGTTATTTTTTTTCTCTTTTATTTCCTACAACATTGATGTAACACAAAAAATATATATGCAATGTAGTTTTTTATTATCTTTTGTTAAAGGTGAATGAATGCATGCACATGCATTTTTTACTTTGCTGCTGAGACCGTAAAAAGAGATATTTTGGAATTTTGAAGGAAAGTTTTTTAAAAATGAGAGATTATACAAGGGTGGAAAGGGATTTTTGAAATTTTGTTGAGAATATCAATTTATTTTTAATGAGTTTTTTATTTTGAAAAAAGAGGAAAAAAAGGAAAAACTTCTAAAAATAGGGGGCTGCCGATCGGCAAGCCCCTTGCCCTACCTATCGGCGGTCAAGTCCAGTCCCATCAATTCAAAGTTTTGATTTGGTACCCTCTTCAACCTTTTGTACTTTGTGAGGTAGGATTCCCTCCAATTTCTGCAGGGATTATGTCTTTTGTAAGTATAAAAAGGGGTAAGGGTGGAGTGTTTTCATCACACCTTCACATTCTTACTTACTTGCCTATTATATTTTAGTCTTGCAAGATGGATCTCCCTGGTAGAATTTTACTAACTACCTCGAAGCCCTAGAAGCAATGTGCTATTATAATGTTGACTACGATGCTTTCAATCATGCGTCGAGTCTCTTTGTGGTGCAACTGGCCCATTGAGTGTAACATGTTAATGGCGGCGGTACAATTTTGGTACCCCGAAGACCATGTATTCCTCTTTGGGTTGGATGAGGTTTGTCCTACCTACGAGGAACTTTTTGCCATACTGGGGATAAATCCCAGTGTTTCTGCGGCTCTGCTTGAGTTTTCCCGTTCTCCTAGGGATTTTTTGGCCTGGCTTCTTCGCATTTCGCCTTCGGCAGCTAGACCACTGGTTGCTGGAGGAATGATGATTAGGCATAAATATTGTATATTTATCCCCTTAATTTTGGTACCTTTGTGAAATCGAGTGATGCAATTGATATGGGTTTAACTCACATTTATGCAACTAACCTTCGTTGGCAAGTATTTCGTATTTTGGGTTTCTCTTATGTGTTTTACAGGGTAATTATGCAAGTGGAGCAAAAGCGAAATCGAAACAGTGAAAGAAAGACTAGGAAGGCAAGTTTAACGGTATTTTCGTAATTCTTCTACCTGATCCCGGAAGTGGGGCCAACTGAAAAGTTTAAGAGTTCGTAACAACGAGAACACTGGAAGAAACTTCACCCAAATCCGAGCTACGGTGAAGGAGTTATGTTCATTTGAAGTTGAGAAAAAATCCAAGAAGAAAAAAATTCTAAGTGTTGAATTGAAGAAATGAGGCCCCAGAACCAGCAGGAATTCTCGAACCACATTGTGAACCGATTCAGGGTCGAATCGATTCGGGTACCTGCGAACCGGTTTGGGGGTCCTTATACGCGAAATTTTCCTTGACAACTGATTGGTCCAAAGAGTCCCATTTTGTTACAACTTCTTCTAAAACTTATTTGTACGAGGGTAATGACTTAGAAAAGAGAGTTTTTCATGGTTTTGATCATTTTTTGGTAGAGAAAAAAAGAGAAGAATACCTAGTAACATAGTTTGAATTATTGCTTCAAGATTAATTCATTCCGGGTTAAATTTCAAGTTTGAATCCAAATTTCATTCTTCTTATTACTATTCTTACATGGTTGTTTTTCTTGCATGATTCAAACAATTTCTGGGTTCATAACACTTATTTGCATGTTTCAAGATAGTTCCATTATGATTTCTCTTGCATGAAACGTAGTTAATTCGTGCATAGTTAGGTTTAACATGTCCGGCTAGATTCTTTAAGGTCGGGATGCATGAACTCAATCCGATGTGATATTTGCATGTGTAGAAAACTAATCCTCTAAATTAAAGGATTTATTACGACCGTATTGCGTAGAAACACAACCAATGTAGATCTTTGGATCTCGTTTGCTTCAGGGTAACAGGTATTCTTCATAATGCAATTCGAGTGTAACTATCGTAATACCGATTTACTCATCCTATGATTATGTATGGTGCGGACTTGAACCTCATATATGTAATGCTTGGGAGTACTAAATTCTGGGTCTAATTAATCACTTAAATTTACCATTAATTTTGTACTAGTAACACACTAGGGTTGAGAGATTGTATTCCCGTCTTATTTTCCTCATCATATAGTTCAAGTTTTAATCCAATCATCATCAGTATTTTAGGTAATTTAGAATAATTGCATTCCATTCATACTTTAGTTCATTAGTGAACCATTTTCACAATTGCATCTAGTTACAGTTATTTCACCAATCAAATCACCTTTTCCTTTTCTTTAAAGTCAGATTTAGGGTTCCTTCATCTGTCCAACCTCATTACAACTCTGTTGTTCTATTTCCCTGAGGATCGACACCAGACTTATCGAATTATTACTTGAGCGATAGGCTTGCAGTTGAGCCTAAAGAGTATGCACTTCTGAGACACATTCTTAATCGCGTCAAGTTTTTGGCGCCGTTGCCGGGGATTTAGGTAGCGTTAGGATTAAATCAAGTCAATCTAAAACTTTGACCAAAAATTTCAAAAAAATCCAAAAACGTAAAAAAAAATTAAAAGCACAAAAATATTCCTCATCATCTCTCCTAAGCCTATTAATGCAAAATTATGAACTCACTCCAACTCCCCATAATTCTCCAACCCACATTCACAAAAACCCGATAGTTGAGTACGACCCCGATAGCCCTCACACTCCTAACGCTCCATAATTCTAGGTTCCACCTCCCACACTGTCACACTCAATTGCAAATAACACTTTGTTTTCCCTCTTAGGACACACATAGAGAAAGCTCCGAGCATACCAATTGAGGACACATAGTCTTTGAGTCAGAGATACATGTCACAACATGGTAGTGCAACCGCCGGTGAGGGAGAGGCCCCATACCGCCCTTTGAGAGAACTCTTATATCCCGAGTGCACTGTCACTCCGGGATGCATTTTACTCCCGTATAATGCAGGGCAATTTCGCTTTAGGAATGGGATGATCCAAATACTTCTCACTTACCATAGAATGGATTCAGAAAAGCCATATCTCCACATCATGGAATTTGAAGAGGCGTGTGAGACCCTCATCGATCATACTTGCTCAAAAGATGTGATCCGCCTCAAACTCTTCCCATTCTCGCTAAAGGATAAGGCTAAGACATGACTATGGTCTTTACCTCCAAACTCGATTTCATCATGGAACGAGTTACAATCTAAATTTCTCAAGAAATTCTTTCCTACACATCGAACGAACTCCATCAAGGCTCAAATTCCGACAACTAGAAAATGAGTCGTTCGATCAATGTTACGAGCGTTTTAATGAGTTAATCGCTTCGAGCCCTCATCATGGACTTGATAACTGCAAATCATTTCCTTCTTCCATCATGGGCTGAATATGAATTCCAAACAACTCGTTGAGACTATATGTAATGGTCCCTTTATCGACTTAGACGTGAACGATGTTGACCTTCACCTGAGGTATGTCGTCGAGACTACCCAATCCTAGGATACATTTGACCCTAGTGCTCAAAATTGAACTCGTCAAGCGACCACCACTCCATCGGCGTCCGACCTATTTCACATGGAGAATAATGATATGATGGACAGCCATCTCGATCTACTTAAGAAAGGAATGCAAGAAATACTTGAGGTATGTGGAAGAGGACCAACTGGATCCATCCCAAACCCCATAGAGAAGGTGTGTGTGATTTGTGAGGCTGGTCATTCAACAGAGAAATGCCCGACAATACCCGCCTACAAAGTTATGCTTCAAGAGCAAGTAAGTGGTATAGGAGGATTCAAGGGTAATTTCGGTGCACCGCACAGGAATTCTTACAACCTTTTATGGAAAAACCATCCTGGTTTTATCTATGGGCAACAACATGCTGCGATGAATCCTAATTCACATGTTGCCCCTCATCTACCATGCTCTACACATGCAAGGACATGTTCAAGCACCACCACCTCAAGGGGCATATATTACTCCACCGCAAAGATATCTCAAGGCTACGAAGAACCAATTTATCAATACCCAGAATGCAACCAATGCTAGATATGATCGCATGATTAGCGACATAAATGAAAATATTTCAAAGATGCAATCATCGTTGAATATTCAAGAGAAGGGAATGTTTCCTTCCCAGGGCCAACGACCGCCCCAAGGTCAAACTAGTGTTAGCTCCACCTCGACAGAACATCAGGAGCAATGTCAAGCTGTGACCACTCTTCATAGTGGGAGAGTCATTGATTTATCACCTCCCCCACACGACGCAACCAAAGACAAGGAGATTTTTCCCGGCACTCAGGAGGCCGAAGATGTCCCCTTGAAATAGAGTGATAAAAAAGACACTAGTAAGCTCGAGGTAGTAGTGAAACCACCCACCGCGGCACCATTTCCTCAAAGGCTGGTTCCTTTCCACAAAGGGAACCCCCGTGATGAAGTGCTAGACGTGCTAAAGAAAGTAAAGTTAAATTTACCATTCCTCGATGCCATTAAGCAAATTCCCGCTTATGCAAAAGTCATCAAAGACTTGTTAACAGTGAAGAGGAAGATGAAGGTAAACAAAAATGTATGTCTAGCACAGAATATGAGCTCCATTCTACTTAATGATTTCTCACCAAAATTCAAAGATCCCGGTGCACCCACCATTTCCTGCATCATTGGAGAAAATAAAATTGAAAAATCCTTACTTGACTTGGGTGCAAGTGTCAATATCCTCCCTTACGCCATATATAGGCAACTTGATCTGGGCGACCTTAATCCCACAAAAATCACTCTGCAGTTAGCGGGTCGAAACGTGAAGATCCCAAGGGATATAGTTGAGGACGTGATCGTTCAAGTTGACACTTTCTACTTTTTAGTAGATTTTGTCATTTGGGACACTAAACCCTCCTTCACCTCGAGAAATCATCTTCCCATCATGCTTGGGAGCCCATTCTTAGCTATGGCTAACGCAATTGTCAATACTCAAAATGGGCAGATGAAACTGACCTTTGGGAACATGATCGTAGAGACTAACATCTTCCATATATCCCAACATACGGAGGAAGAAGATTATCTTCACACGGTGATCTTCATCGACGAGATCGTAGAGGAGTACTTAGAGGAAAATTATTATGGAGATGCCATAGGGTCCTGTTTAGTGTCGAGACACGAGAGTGAGGGGACATATACTAAATTCGAGAGGGAAGTTGATGAGTTGAGAGAGTTGAGGATGCAAGAGATATAATTTGGGTTTCTCGATTCGATGAGTTAGCGCCAATGGAGGCACGCATGGTTCTCTCTAGCGATAAATTTTTTACCCTCAAATTGAAGAAACTACCCTCCCATATTAATTATGCATACCTAGGAGAGGACGAGACATTTCCTATTGTAGACGAAGAGAAGAAAGGTAAACAGTTAAAGATTCTGAGGAAGCACCAAGGTGCTTTCGATTGGTGTATTGCTGATTTGAAGGGGATAAGTCCTTTGATTTGCACCCACAAGATCCACCTCGAGGAGGATGTCAATCCCTCGAGAGAAATGCAAAGAAGGCTAAACCCCAATATGAAAGAAGTGGTGAGGATCGAAATCATTAAGTTATTGGATGCCGAGATAATCTACCCATTCTCAAATAGTAAGTGGGTGAGACCTATTCAATTTGTAGAGGGGGCTTGAAGGTAATCCTGAGATTTTGGATCATTCTCCAATTAGTAACAGTGTTTTTGGATTGAGAAACCGAGATAGCCCAATCGTGGCAACTCAGTGAGGCAGCTTAGCGTGGCAACCCATACTTTAGCTTGTTGTATTAGTCATATTTTACTTCTATTTATGTTGACTATAATCTATAATGGTTATAATGATGTAACGAGCATAATAATGAGTTTTAGTGTGAGGTCAAACGGTACTCGCGAGAGACCAGTCTTGGAAGGGCTTGGGAGAGCTTTCATGATCTATCAAATGACCTCGCCGTGGGAACTTTATAGGGACTTGGTTTGGAGGATTGAGAAGAGAGGCGTCGTTGGGGCTTGTCCGGACCATCTTAGATACACCTGGTAAAAATACCGAGGGACCCTTACCTTGGAACCTCGGGCGGAGCAGCTTGGAGTTCCATCGGGCGTTGAGTTGTGAACCAAACAGCCCTCATAATCTAATGTCACATCTACTGTAGGTGATGTTACTAGCCAGCTAAATAATATCGGACCTGCACTTGAGTAAACCACCGTGGTATTTGGGGATGTCAGGCAGTTGGCGATCCACCTCTGTGATAACATCCCCCTGACACACAGTGGTTAGGTAAAAGGCATGTCTTGGCATTTAATGTTATGACGTGGAGACAACTAGTGCATCAGGCATTTAATGTTGTGACATATAGTGTGAGGGATGTCTTCCATAGTCTTTAATGATTGAGTTGCCTCGGGGATGGTGGGGGGGCCTAGTTAAGGACCCCAACCACCTTTGAGGAGAGGATGATCTTTTGAGAGTTCAGGAGTTATTGCTAGAGAGAATACATGTCAAAGAAAGTTATTGTAAAACTAGTGAATTTACTCACTCACCATTGTTATTTATTACGAAGCTTTTAATACTTGACAGAGATTCTTGAGGGTGCTCAGTGTGTTTCTATCTGCCTACCAAAGTGTATCTCGGGTTCTTACTTCCCTCTCCCTCTAGCTAAGTTACTTTTAAGTTTCATTGCTACCTTCTGAGTTATACACGAGAGATTTGTGAGTTTAAACTGAGTCTTATCTTCATTGGGTTTATGTTTGCATGTACTATCATTAATTCAAAGCTTTGGCCAAATTAGCCTATCATTACCATACTCAAATAGGAGTTATGCCTCCATCTATAATCTAAAGTGCCCTCTTACACAATTTGTCCCGAATAATTCAAGCATACCATTGATTGAAAATGCAAAGGGAGAGCTAGTTCCCCAACGTACCACCACCAGGTGGCGTGTTTGCATTGATTATCAGAAACTCAATGCGGGAACTAGGAAAGACCATTTCCCCTTGCCATTTATTGATCAGATTCTTGAGAGAGTAGCGGTATACCCTTACTATTGCTTCCTTAATGGTTATTCCGGATATAACCAAATTGAGTTAGATGTACTTGACCAGGAGAAAATGACCTTCACTTGCCCTTTTGGTACATTTGCTTACAATCATGTGCCAATCGGCTTGTGTAATGCACATGCGACCTTTCAAAGGTGCATGTTGAGTTTATTTAGCGACATGGTTGAGAGAGGACTTGAAGTGTTCATGGACGACTTTAGCATTTTTGGCACCTCTTTAGATCTTTGTCTGGAAAAGCTGGAAAAGGTACTTGCCCGATTTGTGGAGAAGAACTTAGTGCTAAATTGGGAGAAATGCAATTTTATGGTCACAGAGGGAATAGTTCTTGGCCACATAGTTTCATCCAAGGGGATTGAAGTTGATAGAGCTAAGATAGATGTCATAGCCGATCTACCCCCACCAAAATCGCTCAAAGACGTGTACTCCTTTTTGGGCCATGCAGGGTTTTATCGACGGTTCATTAAGGACTTTAGCGCCATCGTTAGACCCTTAAGCAACCTTCTTATAAAGGACACACCATTAGAGTGGACAGAAGCATGCCATAGTGCTTTTGAAAAACTGAAAACCACGCTTGTGTCTGCTCCCATCATGCAAGTTCCGGATTGGTCCTTACCGTGTGATGCTAGCGATTATGCGATAGGGGCTGTTTTGGGACAAAGAAAAGACAAACAGGCTCATGTCATCTACTATGCTAGCCGGACTCTTACTGGACCACAATTCAATTACTCCACCACAGAGAAAGAGTTGCTAGTGGTAGTTTTTACGCTTGACAAACTTTGGTCCTATCTTATCGGTTCTCCCATCACTTGCTTCACCGATCACATGGCATTGAAATACCTACTTACGAAGAAAGACGTAAAGCCGCTCCTCATAAGGTGGATCTTACTCCTACAAGAGTTTAATCTCTCCATTAAAGATAAAAAATGAGTAGAAAACGTCATTACCGACCACTTATCATGGCTTTCATCCGATGTACCTAGTGATCCGATACCCATAAACGAATATTTTCCGTATGAGCAACTCTTTGCTACCTACTATTTGCCCTAGTTTGCGAATATAGTGAACTATCTTATCACGGGAGCCGTCCCTCCTGATTGGACACCATAAGATAAGAAGAGGTTCATCACTTGGTCGTGCATGTTTTTCTATGATGATCCTTTCCTTTTTAAATATTGTGCCGACCAAATCATCCAACGAAGTGTACCAGATGACGAGATCCTAAAAGTCATCCAATTCTTTCATTCGAAAGCATATGGAGGTCACTTTTCGACAAAAAAGACGGCCGCTAAGATTCTTTAATGCAGCCTCTATTAGCTCAAAATTTTTCGAGATGTGAATAATTGTTGTAAATCTTATGATAGGTGTCAAAGGATGGGGGTGATTACCCGACGAGACATGATGCCATTAACATTGATACTCATTATTGAGATCTTTGGCTGCTGGGGTATTGACTTCATCGGCCCCTTCCCCCCATCTTTTAGTTTTCTATACATCCTGTTTGCGATAGATTACGTTTCTAAATGGGTGGAAGCTATAGATACAAAGACAAATGACAGCAAAGTGGTGATTAGGTTCCTACAAGAACACATACTTTCCCGCTTCGGTACTTCGAAAGCGATAATTAGTGATAATGGCACACACTTTGGCAACAGGCCATTCGCAAAGCTTATGAAAAAGTATGGCGTCATTCACAAGGTTCGAATGACCTATCACCCATAAAAGAATGGTCAGGCTGAGTTAGAGAATCGAGAAATCAAGAACATTCTCGAGAAGACCGTCAATCCACTCGAAAAGATTGGTCACTTCGATTGAACGATTCACTATGGGCCTATCGTACCGCATATAAAATCCACTCGGGATGTCCCCTTTACGCTTTGTATATGGAAAACCTTGCCATCTTCCCATTGAATTAGAGCACAAGGCGTATTGGGTGATTAAGAAGTTAAATTATAATATGGATAAATCCAGTGAAGCTCGCAAGCTTCAACTAAATGAGTTAGAAGAGATACACAATGATGCGTATGAGAACGCAAAAATTGCCAAAGAAAGTATGAAACGCGCTCACGATAACATTATTCGATGCAAAGAGTTTCTTCTCGAAAAAAAGTACTCCTCTATAACTCTCGGCTTCATCTATTTCCAGGCAAGTTACGGTCACGATGATCTGGCCCATTCATTGTGAAGAATGTATTCTCTCACGGAGCTGTGGAATTAGACGATTTAAAAAGGGGAAATACATTAAAGGTTAATGGAAAACTCCTAAAGCCATATCTAGAGGCTTGTGTGTAAGAAGTCGACACCGTTTGGTTGTCGGACCCCATTACAGGGTCGAGTGAGCTGAAAATGAGGGGTCATCCCACCCCCGACGCGTATGGGGTGAATTCTTGTGTACAATAGTAGTTTGTGAGTTAGGTTATTTAGGAGTCCGGAGCACGGTTCACGAGAGGGAGCGAGTTAGCACACTTTCCAAGAGAGCTTGTACGTATTTTGAAGGCATGGTGGAGGAGTTTTTAGGGAACTCGAGGGTCTAGGACATCTTTAGGGGCCATACACATGAGAGGAGGCATAAGAAAACACTTAGTTTTTGAGATAAGAGAGAAATTCAACTTCCAGGCCAGCAGCCTCACCCGAACCCCAGGGTGAACCGGTTTCGGGGCCGAACCGATTCGGGGTACCTGGCAGATTCATCTTCCCCCTTTTTTCCCCCTTCCCCCTTCCCTCCATACACCCCCTACAAAAATTCACCCTCTCAAACTTCCCTCCATTCATTTCCTTTTCCAAATTCCTTCCCCCCTCCCATTCCCACCAATCCCATTCCCATTTGCCCTCAAATTCGCCTCCCCAATGAAACCCTTGCCCTTTGTTTGATGTTTATGTGTAATGGTGGTTGTTTTCATTGTTTAGTTGCTTGATCTACCCTCTCCATTGTAACACATGATTCTCCGTTTCTATAATAAAATTCTGCATTTTTGTTTTAATTTGTTTTTTTTATTTTGCCGCACTTTTAATTCACTTTGAGTTAGATTTTAGTCCTTTTTACTTGAGGACAATGCAAAAGTCAAAGTTAGGGGAGGTCACAAGTGCGTTTTTCTAAAACTTCACCAATTTTCAAAAATGCCCAAAAATCTCAAAAAAATAATAAAATTTTGAAAAATCCAAAAATATTTTTCTTCAAAATGAATAAAAATTGGAATTCAAATTTTTTAAAAATATCATTAAAAGTCGGTTTAAAGTCTCAAATTGTAAAAACACAATACACAAAGCCGAAATTGACCAAAGATGGAAATTGAGCGAACATAGACAACTTAATGAATAAGTGCGGAGATTAACAACCCCGGTGAGATTCGAGCCTTTCATTTTTGAGAAATTTATAAATTAATTTAAGTTAATTGTGAACTCAAAGTTCTTTTCACCGGTCTAATAAGTCGTCGAGGATCTCAAGTCATTCACTTTGATCGGTTTTGAGAAATGTGTGTGATATTGCCTTGAAAAATGTGCCAAAGAAATCTCTAAATGAAATTCATCTCGAAACACATATGGTAACGCATTAGTATTTTGGACAATGAAGTAGGCCATCGTTTGTTACAAAAAAATATTGGCCATAAAAAGTTGTGAAAAATCATCCCTTTTGTAACCCATTTTGAGCCAAATAAAATTTTTCCTTTCGTTTGAAAACCCAAAAAGCCTGGAATTGTGAAAAATGAAAAAAGTCAGAATTCAAGTCCGAAAAGTGCAACAAAGAGGGGCAAGAAAAGAATAACTATGCTCAACAAAAATAGCAAGAAAAGAAAAGCATGAAATAGAAAAAGAAGAAGAAAATAAGCAAAAGCCCGAAAAAGCACTAACGGACATCATAAGAAAGATTTTCCAATTTAAAATTCTTAACCTTTTCCAATATGACCCAATACACCTTCAACTCGTAAAAGTCCTAACCGAGTCCAAAATTGCGAAATTGGTTACCGAGTGGAGAGCTAAAACACCAAAAGATAATAAAAGAGATAAAAAACGTGAATTAGAGGCAATGGTCCCGTTTTCTTATAACCATAATCCAATGATGGGATCTTTTCACCATAACTTTTTCATCTTTCTATTTGTGTGCATGAATTTGGTTCCAATAAATTTACTCTTATAAATCACGTACACCGGGAGAATAGACACATTCCGAGTGATTCGCTTGTGAGTGAATCCGTGAGAAATTGAATCAAAATGAATTTTGGAATAAGTAACGTAATGGTCAATCGATGGAAATTCGCGGTTAAATTTTTGACTTCGCACACACGCACTATGATTTGAGACTCTTGAACATGATTTGATGATGACTATTTTTTAGAAAAGTTTGAATTGTACAATTATTACGTATTTTAAATTTTCTTTGAGTCGAATTTTGTGGATACATTCACTGCAAACACTCATCCTACTAGGGTAACCTAGGGGTTTAACGATTTCTTGTATATGCTAAATGAAACCGCTTGCTCGCGAAAAAGGTATTCTATCCCAATAAAGTGTTTATAAGAGTTGTGACATTTTTTTTCTTTTACATTGCTCGGGACGCGCAAAGTTCTAAGTTAGGGGTGTTCGATTAGGCATAAATATTGTATATTTGTCCTCTTAATTTCGGTACTTTTGTGAAACCGAGTGATGAAATTGATATGGGTTTAACTCACATTTATGCTACTAACCTTACTTGGAAAGTTTTTCGTGTTTTGTGTTTCTCTTATGTGTTTTACAGGTTAATTATGCAAGCAGTGCAAAAGAGAAATCGAAACAGTGAAAGAAAGACTAGGAAGGCAAGTTCAAGAGAATTTTCATAATTATGTTGCCTGATCCAGGAGGTGGGGCTGCTAGAAAGTTGAAGAGTTCGTAACAACAAGAAGACTGGAAGAAATGACACACACATCCAAGCTACGGTGACGGAGTTATGTTCATTTGAAGTTGAGAAAAAATCCATGAAGAAAAGAAGAAAAAAATTCTAAGTGCTGAATTGAAGAAATGAGACCCGAGAACCAGCAGGAATTCTCAAACCACACTGTGAATCGGTTGAGGTTCGAACCGGTTCAGGGTACCTACGAACTGTTTTGGGGGTCCTGATGCGTAAAATTTTCCGTGACAGCTGATTGGTCCAAAGAGTCCCATTTTGTTACAACTTCTTCTAAAACGTATTTGTACGATGGTAATGACTTAGAAAAGAGAGTTTTTCATAGTTTTGATCAGTTTTTGGTAGAGAAAAAAAGAGAAGAACACCTAGGAACATAGTTTGAATTATTGCTTCAAGATTGATTCATTCCGGGTTTGTTTTTAAGTTTTAATCCAAATTTCATTCTTCTTATTATTATTATTCTTTCATGGTTGTTTTTCTTGCATGATTCAAATAATTTCTGGGTTCATAAAACTTATTTTTATGTTTAAAGATAGCTTCATTATGATTTCCCTCGAATGCAACGTAGTTAATTTGTGCATAGTTAGGTTTAACATGTCCGGCTAGATTCTTTAGGGTCGGGATGCATGAACTCAATCTGTTGTGATAGTTGCATGTGTATAAAATTATCCTCTAAATTTAAGGATTTATTACGACCGTATTGCATAGAAACACAACCATTGTAGATCTTTGGATCTCGTTTGCTTCAGGGTAATCGGGATGCTTCAGAATGAAATTCGAGTGAAACTATTGCAATACCGATTTACTCATCCTCTGATTATGTATGGTGTGGGCTTGAACCTCATATATGTAATGCTTGGAAGTACTAAATTCTGAGTCTAATTAATCATTTAAATTTATGATTAATTTTGTACTAGTAACGCAATTGGGTTGAGGGATTGTATTCCCGTCCTATTTTCCTCATCATATAGTTCAAGTTTTAATTCAATCACCATCAGTATTTTAGGTAATTTGGAATAGTTACATTCCATTCATACGTTAGTTCATTAGTTAACCATTTTCACAATTGCATCTAGTTGTAGTTATTTCACCAATCAAATCACTTTTTCCTTTTCTTTAGAGTCAGAGTTATGGTTCCTTCATCTGTCCAACGTCATTACAACTCCGTTGTTCTATTTCCCTGAGGATCGATACCCGACTTAGCGGATTATTACTTGAGCGACAGGATTGCACTTGAGTCTAAAGAGTACGCACTTATGAGACACATTCTTAGTCGCGTCAAATGATCTCTCTTTCGATGATGTTATAATACGTTGATTTGCTAGAGGTTGGGGATGCTGGATACGCCGGGGCCGTTGTTCTGGGCTTGGTTTTAAAATTATTGTTGGTGATTGGAGAACTGCTGGCAGACCCACAACTTGCAACCATTACTTCATGGATGTCATACTGTCACAATCCTATGGTGGTGATACTGGCGAAGACTTTAAATGGCCTGGACGCTCGGCGAGAAGGTTGCTCTGACTTTCTGAGGGGTCACCCCGTGATGCTGTTCATGTGCTTGTTTGAAAGACTCCGCGTGGTGACTCCTCCAGATTATCCTTTGTCGGTTGTACCCAACTTCTTTTCGCGCTATTTCATTAGCGTTGTCTTGGATATTGAAAGCTGGGAGAACTAGTTTGTGGAGCGTGGAGCTCTGAATCTGTATTGGTCAGTGCCTTGGTGGGGACAGTTACTGCCTATGCTGGAACTGGGAGAATACCCGTTTGTTCGACTAGTTGGTCTTAAACATACCTCTTTCTATTTCCTTTGGCGGCTTCTGTGCCAATTTGGCTGGGAGCAGGTCGTGCCACCTCGGACACTAGATTTCTTTCCGGTATAAGATTTGACTGAGCGTCTGCGCATGTGGCTTGTCTCTTTGTGGGAGAGTCGGCATCCGTCGACCCGTCCCTCTCAGTCTGTTAGGAGAGTTTAGCACATCCCCAGGGATTATATGAAGTGGTTGTGAAGGAGAGTAGCCAGAAAGATGTTGGTAGTGGAGACTGGACAAAGGTGGATTGTTTTATTTAATACCATGGAACGAGGCGTTGTGGTTTTTCTGAGGCTAGTTCGAGCCTATGGTCCATGGAGCGTCTGTGGCATTCTGTTCAGGCAAGGGAATTTTGGGGACCCCAGAATGTAGATGATGATGATGATGATGACGATGATGATGGAGCGGGCTCCTCTGGTAGCTGTGGGTAGGACTCTTGTAGAGTTTGTTGTGTAACAGGGAATAAATGTGGGGATTTTATTCGACTTTTTAGGAAGGTAGGGGGAAGGGAGTTATCCTTTACTTTTCTCATGTAATCTATATCGTAATTTCTTTTTAGTGAAATAAATAAGTTTTTGATCATCCAGCTGTGCCTTTTGATGATTTTCATATTTTTGAATTATCTATACCGATCGCTAAGGCATACATAATCCTTTTGTTCAAGTATATGTTAGAATGAACTGTCGTTCTTGGAGATAAGAAAAGAATATTTTTTTGTGAAAAAGAAAGGGTCGTGCTCATGTAAGATGTATGAGTTTCCTACATACCTCTGGGGTTTTGAAAATTTTAAATTTGTTTGAAAATGATTTTTTTTTGCAGAGGATCAGGCCCACATAGTTCTGGGTAGAGGGAAATGAAGAGATTTTTTTTAATAGAAGGAAGATGAGAAGAGTCGTAGCGCGTAAAGATTTTAGACTAGGGGTAGAACTTCTTGAGACGGTCCAGGTTGACTGGACGAGCCATCTCTTCCCCATCTAAGTCGGTGAGCATGGCGGCACCGCCGGACAAGATCTTCTTCATAATGTAGGGGTCGCTCCAATCGGGCTTGAATCTACTATTTCTTTTAAGTTTAAATCCTCCTCTCGGACACCGCGGTCCTTGACTCTCTTGTTGAATGAACACTCTATTCGGTGATGGTACCCTTGTATGTGGTATAGATCTTTCAATCTCTTTTCATCTAGGAGGGTCGATTCGTCAAGACGGCTTTGGCACCAGTCTTCTTCGCTGATTTTACTTTCAATCATGACGCGCAGCGAGGGTATTTCTAGCTCCACGGGTAGGACTGCTTTCATGCCGTAGACTAGAGAGTAAGGCGTAGCCCCAATAGAGGTTTGAATTGAGGTTCGGTAGCCCCAGAGGGCGTATGAGATTTGGTGGGCCCAATCTCGAAAGATTTCGGTCATCTTGATGATGATGGCTTTGAGGTTCTTGTTGGCGGCTTCGACTGCACCATTTGTCTGAGGTCGGTAGGGAGAAGATTTGTGTCTCTAAATCCCATGTTTATTAACCACTTCTGTGACTTCTACCTTGAAATGAAACCCTTTATCTGACACTAACTCGTACGGGACCCCATATCGACAGATGATGTTTTTCTTGATGAATTTAGCCACTTTCTTGGCGTTTAGGACTGCGTATGACTCAACTTCGACTCATTTGGTGAAGTAATCAATGGCGACCAGGATTAAATCATGCCCGTTAGATGCCTTGAGTGTAACCTTTACTATAATATTGATGCCCCAGGTGGAGAACGGTCAGGGAGAGGTCATGTTGTATAATTCTCGCGGAGGCAGATGCTAAAGGTTGGAGAACTATTGGCATTTGAGGCATCTCCAGACATAGGCGGCGCAATCCTGGGTCATGGTGGTCCTATAGAAACCTTGTCAGGTGATCTTGTTGGCAAGCATGTGACCATTCATATGGGGTTCGCATTCCCCGCTGTGGATCTTCTGCATTATCTTTTCAATATCAGCCCCTGCAATACAGTGGAGATGAGTTCCATTGAAGTTCCTCTTAAATACTGCTTTGTGATAGATGATGTACTAAGCAGCCAGTCTTCGGAGAGTTTCTCGGTCTTTCTTGTTGGAACCCTCGGGATACCTATCGTGCTTCAGGAGACGCAAGATATCATAGTACTAACAATTGGCTAGATCTGGATCTTCTGTGGAGACAAGCTCAATATGGTAGCAATGGGTTGGTTTGTCTTGCTTTTGAATTTGGAAGGGGGTCATTGTTATTCCTTCAGGCATGTCGACCATAGAGGCCAAGGTAGCAAGGGCATCGGCTAGGTTATTCTTTGATTAAGGTAGGTAATGGAATGTGATATCTTGGAATTGGGAGGCTAGCTCTTCTAAGTGGGCATGGAAGGGTTGGAACTTCTCGTCCTTGACTCTCCACTTTCTGAGCACTTGACCGATAATGAGGGAGGAATCCCCGTAGATATCTAGGCATTGAATACGTTTCTTGAGATCAACCTTGAGGCCTACCGTGCATGCCTCGTATTCAGTCATGTTGTTAGTACAAGGAAAATCTAGCTTGATGGCGGTGGGAGTGTGGGAGTCATTTGGGGCGATCAGAAGTATTCCAATGCCATATCCCTTTTTGTTGGCAGCGTCATCAAACAACATTTGCCATTGGAGATTTTCCTAGGCAGTGAAGAGGATGTTTTCATTCGTAAATTTGAAGATCCAGACATCAGCTTCATCCATAGGTAATCAGCGAGGTAGTTAGAGATGGCTCTCCCTTTCATGGCTTTCTGCAAGACGTACACGATATCGAACTTGGCTAGGAGCATCAACCATCGGTCCATTCGGCTGGATAAGGAGGGTTTCTTAAGTATGTATTTGATGGGGTCTATTCGAGATACAAGTTTGATGGGGATGGCGAGCATGTAGTGCATCAACTTTTGGGTGACCCAGACAAGCGCGACACATGCCTTTTCCAAAGTAGTGTAGTTGACTTCATATCCGGCTAATTTATAACTGGCATAACAGATGGATCTTTCCTTGCGGGAATCTTCGAGGTATTGGGCTAGCAAAGCCCCAGCTGCAGTGTCGATTATGGTTAGGTATAGGAGCAAAGGGAGACCAGGCCGTGGTGGCATGAGTACCGGGTGTTGGGTCAGATATTTCTTAATTTGGTTAAAATCTTCATGGCAGGCCTCGTTCCAAACCTTGGTTGAATCCTTTCGGAGTTTAAAAATGGGTTCGCAAATGGAGGTTAACTGGGTGATGAACCGACTGATGTATTGAAATTTCCCAAGGAAACCTCAGACTTCTTTCTCTGTTCGGGGAGGTGGCATCTCAAGTATGGATTTTATTTTGGCAGAATCTGCTTCTATCCCTTTCTCACTAACCATGAATCCTAATATTTTTTCCTTTATAACCCCAAAGATGCATTTATGTGGATTGAGTCTCATCTGATACTGTCGCAGTCGTTCGAAGAACTTTTGGAGAGCGGGAACATGACCTTATCTAGTTTTGGATTTGATAAGCATATCATCCACATAGACCTTAACCTCTTTATGAATTAGATCGTGCAGGATGGTTGAGGCAGCCCTTTGGTAGGTAGCCCCAGCATTCTTGAGACCAAATGGCATGACAGTGTAGGAAAAGGTTCCCCATGGGGTGATAAACGCGGTCTTTTCTTGGTGATCTGGGTGCATTTCGATTTGGTTATATCCGGTAAACCCATCGATGAATGACTTAAGAGCATGACTGGATGTGTTTTCCATGATCATGTTGATATTGGGTAGTGGATAATCATCCTTTGGAGAGGCTTTGTTCAAGTCCCAATAGTCTACACACATCTAAACTGTCCCTCCTGCTTTCGGTACAGGCACTATGTTAGCTAGCCACGTGGGATATTCGATCACATGAATGAAGCCTACGTTCAACTTTTTGACCGCCTCTTCTTTGACTTTGAGCGACCATTCGGTGCGGAGCTTTCTCAACTTTTTTTTACCAGCTTGTAATCTCGAAGAGTGGAGATCTCACGTATATCTCCATAGGACCATGCGAAGACATCCATAATTTCCTTTAGCAATTCTTCGAGTTGTGCACGCTCATGGTCGTCAAGGGTAGCCCCTATCCTAATCTCGCGATTTTGGCTACTAGAACCGAGGTTAACAACAACAGTCTCTTCTTTATTAACTTGAACGCGATTATGTTGTTTATTATTAACCTTATTTAGATCAGTTAATAATTGTTCATTTGCAAAATCATCATCATTAAAAGTTTGATTAGAATCCAAGCAGTAATGTAAGGCACATCAAGATACTCAAAATCTTCGTTTATTTCATTGATAGGAAAAACATCATTGAGAACCTCATCAAAAGAGGACTCGATTACATTTGAACAAGGATAGACAATAGAAGAAGAAATATGGTAAACATTTTATTAGGGGGATTTCAACAGGTAGAACTGGCACAGCATGCCAGTTGAGGAGAGGTGCATCAGCTTCTTTAATCAGGTGGGATGGATCCAGTGATGTAGTGCTTGAGTGAACCATACAGAGTGTCAGCCCTAGTGTCTGTAAATTTAACAAGTCCTTGGAGTCACCTTCCTCATAATCTTCGATATCTTTGATGAACGGTTGTACATGGTGTTGGGAACTTTCGGCCAATGGGTAGCTGTCTTGAAAAAAGATCTCCATTCCGGGTTTCATCTTCTTCTCTGTATAGTCATACCATGGTTTCGGAAAGCCACAAAGGAATTCTTCACCCTCTTTGATGAATTGTTCATTTAAGGAGTCACCTGGGATAGTCTGAATGCAGTCTAGTCTTCTCTTTGGTCGAAACTGGCGGATCATTTTGAGCTCTTAATCTGATGGCTGATATACCAAACCACAAGGAGGGAAAGTTTTCTTCAGTTCAATAGGTTCAAGTATCCCTTGTTGCCTTTGTCCTAGCCCCAGTACGGGCATGAAGTGCATGTTTCTGAACATCTGAATCACACTGACGTTGCCATGAGGGTCGTATTCTAGGCAAACCCTTTCTTTGAAGTCGTCCCCTGCCAAGAGTAGAAGTGGCTCAACTCAAAATCCTGATAGGAGCATATCATTTCACCCGTGTTGTATCTCAAGGATCGTACTGCTGGTACTTACTCCCTCGGCATTGTTGTCGTCGCCCAAAATGGTGATGACTCGTCCGTTGGTGAAGAACTTCAATTTTTGATGGAGCGAGGAAGACACGCCCTTGATATTATGGAGCCAACATCGTCCTAGCAACAAGTTGAAATAAGCTGGGATGTCAATAACTTGGAATTTGATGATAAGTTTTATAGGGCCAGCCCCTATTATAAGCTTTATGGATTCCATTACCTCCCGACGGGTATTATCGTAGGCACGTACAGCAGCGGAGGTTGGAGCGCGGTCACTTTCTTTCAGGCCTAAACATTTGAAGCTTCTTAGTGGGAAAACATTCAAGGCGGATCCATTATCGATAAGAGAGAGTGGTACAACCTTCCCCATAACTTCGAAGGAGATGTTGAGTGCATGATTGTGGTTTGGCCTAACTCTGGGGATTTCTTCTTCGGAAAAGGATAGCATTCGGGTAGAGGTCAAGGATCCGACAAAATTTACTGCTTTTTTTTTGTGTGGTAGAGGGAGGAATTGTGGGTCCAGTGAGCAACTTGATCAAAGCATTTATGTGCAGTTGGGAAGATATGAAAAGCCCCCATAGAGTGATGTTAGCTTGAGTTTTATTTAGCTGATCGAGGATCTTGCTTTCCTCAATGGTCATTTCTAGCATAGGAAGGCTTTCAATGCCCTTTCCCTTGTCATTGGCTGGTAGTGAGCTTGGGATCTGGTAATGCCTCCCTGATCTGGTCATGTGATTTACTGAAGAATGGAAGAACATGAATCACGTTTCCTCGCCAATCTTGGGTTGTTCTTCCACCTTGTTTATTTATCCGAGGAGTTCTTTAAATGATATCATCCCACACATGTCAGCTACCGGGACAGTTTTCTCTGAAGCTTGCTCTTCATTCGAATCTTCGAACTCTTCCCCCCATCTGGTGGCAACAATTCTGTCTTTCTATGTAAAGTCGATGCATTCCACAACTTCAACGGATTTTTCATATAGGTCTTCCCATTCTGTGGGGATATGTGAGGGTGAAGGGACCAGTCACCCTTGTAATTTCAGAGTATTAAGTAACTCAATTATACTACAGATAACGTTGGTTTTCTTGAATAATTCTGCCATAATTTGGACGACATCATCTAGGCTGACTTCATCGGTCGGTACTACCCAACGGTCTGATTCTCGAGCCAATTTTCTTGCTTCCAAGAATAGCGTACTGAACCTCTGATAATCAATGATCATCTGTGAGGGTAATTTCAGCCCTAACTCCAAGAGTTGGTTTAACACTTCTGATAATTTCATACCTCCATTTTCAGAACGGGTACGTACAGCGATGCATGCTCTGGTAAGGAGTGACAGTGCCTGATCAGTGAGGCTCGTAGGGTGTAGGAGGAAATATGGGCAGGTTTGGAGAGGTTTAGGAGAGTATATGGGTGTGATTTGTGTTGAGGGATCAAATTCTGGGTTTTTTCTAAGAAGATGGAATTGGCATGATTGGGGAGTGGGTTGTGAGTAGTGTTTGGCTTAGGATTAGCTGGTGGGGCAATGGTACCTCGGTCAATTAGACCTTGGATTACATTTCGAAGGTGAAATCATCGGTCTGTGGTATGGCGAGCAGTTTGGTGAAAGGCGCAATGAGCATCTTCCTTGATGTTTCTTGGGAGTGGATTTGGCAAAGACGTGGATCCAAGGGTTTGATAAGGTTTTGACTTAACAGGGCCTGGTAAACTTTAGAGAGGGGATCATGGAGCTCGGTGAATTCCTTTCGGACTGGGACAGGGCGGCTTTCTAGTTCCCATGATGTGGTTGGTTGAGAGATGTTGTTGATGGTTTAGACTGCAGCACCGGTAGGTTTGTCATATTTTCTGGGAGTGAACTGTCCAGACACTTTCTTTGGTTCAACCTCTGATTTAGTAAGACCTTCCTTGATTTCTACTCCTGTTTCTCCGAGAGCTCGGAAGTGGGGATAGTATTGTCCTCCCATGGTCGCTCGAACATGGGGCAAGAAATTCTTCTTCACTATACTGACTTGTTCTTCCTCAGAAGGCCGATTGGTTATGGTAGCTGCTTTTTCCCTCCATCGGGCTATGAAGTTATTGACTGATTTCCCAGAGTTTTGTTTGAGCAGCTTTTTTTTTTTAGGACATTTGCTCATTTTTCTTTTTGTTTTTTTCTTTCTTTTTTTTTCACAACTTATTTTGGCTAATTTTTTTTTTTTTGGTAACAAACGAGGGCCTACTTCATTGTCCGAATTGCTAATCACATTACCATATGCATCTCGAGATTAATTAAGTTTAGAGATATATTTAGCATGAATTTCGAGACAACATTTCACACATTACCCATAACCGATCAAAACAAAGGATTGAGATCATCAACGACTTATTAAAACGCTGAAAAGAACTTTGAGTTAATCATAAACTCGGATTGATTTAAAAACTCAAAAAGATCGATAGGCTCGAAATCTCACCGGGTTGGACTAATCTCTACACTTATTCGTAAAGTCATCAATTTTCTTTCAATTTCCATCTTTGGTCAATTTTGGCTTAGTGCAATTGAGATTTAACAATTTGAGACTTTAAATAGAATAAAGGTGATATTTTTGAAATTTTAAAATTTCAATTTTTATTTATTTTGAACAAAAATATATTTTTTTTTTTAGATACACATATATGCGAAGTTTTATGAATACGCACCTGTCATCCCCCCTAACTTAGGGATTTGCATTGTCCTCAATCAAATGGACGAGATAGATAAAGTAGAAAACATTAAGAGTGCGATAAATAAAACAAGCAAATATCATATAAAAACTATATATTGCAAACCAACTGTGTAAACAACTATGTAAGTAATTATTACAAACATAATTGGGAAAACCTAAAGGGGTAGCGGGGCATCCTAAGGGGCGGGTGGGGGATAGGAAGGTCCTGGAGTAGCAGGATCATAAGGATTGTAGTAGTAAGTAGGAAGGGGGGCCTCGGGACCCAACTGAAGACAGTACAAGTCTGCCTGCATACGCAGGAGCAAACTCATGTCCCTCTCGTAGGACGTCACGAACCCGTCGAAATGCGTTTCAAGAGAGAGAACGTGCTCAGTCAAACCCGTACCAACCGGAACATAATCCGGATCAGCAATTTCATCATATTCTTCCTCCTCTCCTTCTTCCATCTCAACATCCTCATCAGCAACGTCCTCTTCCTCATCGATCTCCTCGTCACTCGAATCTCCGCCGCGCCTTGCACGGATTAGCTGAATTTGCCTTTCACTTCGAGTGCGGGACTCTTGTCCTAAAGGCTTAGGCAAGTTAATAAGATCTTGTGGGGGATCAATCCCGGCATCCTTAAGCAAGGATGTAATGAGGCGGCCATAAGGAAGAGGTGCCCGACCCTTTTTATCGTAGGCCACAAAGAGGATATCGGTGTAAAATGTGCGGGCCAAATTGATAACAGTTGCATGGTCAAACAAATAATACATCATTGTAGCTTGACGCGGCCTAATTGCTGAATCATTGGAGGTTTGCAAAATATTGGCACAAATGATGTGAAAAGTGAACTGTGCCTTGTCGGATAACCGACCAACGGGAAAGGTCTCGGTAGTCCAAATCGCACCGGGCTCGATTCTGGAGATGCAAACTGCTTTGGTGAGAACGGGATCGGGACTTGGATAGTCAAATTGATCCAGAGTGGTCACACCGTAAGACTCGAGTTTCTGGGCCAGAATTTCAAGTGAGAACGGTATAAGTGTGGAATCCACAAAGGCTTGGGATTCAAATTCAGCGGTATGGACAAGCGAACCGTAAAATTGACGGACCTCATTCTCCCAAACAGCTTCATAGGGCTCATTGAAAAATCGGCACCAGCCTCTTGACATGAACATGGCTGTGACAGAATTGGGCAGTTGATCCCATAACACTTGACATTCAATATGAATTTTGCGGGTAGGACTGAAAAACCTACGGCACCAATTTGCTTCGCGACGAGAACGGTATTCTCCATTGCCGTCGGGGAGGACTTCAATGGATGTATATTTCTGGGGAGCAGCCATTGAGATGGAGGGAGGAGACAGTAAGTGAGAGAGAAGAGAGAAGATATGGAGGTGTGAAGAAAATGGGATGTGGATGGATGTATTTATAAGAGGGATAATGAAAGAGGTGGGAAATGGGGGGACGAATTTTTTTGGGGAAATGAAGGGATTGGGGGAATGAATTTGGTGTGGATTGAAGAGGTGTGACCCTCGGGAAATAAAATTCTGCAGATGACCGGACCAATCCGGTTGTAGGACCGAACCGATTCGCCTTAACCGGATCAGTTCTTTTTATTTTCACCCGGACCGATCCGCCTTAACCGGATCAATTCTTTTAATTCATGACCGGACCAATCCGGTCTGCTGAATTTTCAGAATTGACTTCTCTCTCTTCTTTTCACCATTTATGTTCCTTTTCTCCATTCAATGATTACCTTATTACACCTCGCACTTCAAACTTCCCGCAATGCTTATCGAAACCTTAACACCCCTCACACGTCGGATTCCCAACCCCAGGATTGACTCAAACTTACGACTCCTACTCCTAAGACTATGATGTACAACTATCACCCCATACATGTCGGGGGTGCGACGACCTCACCTCACTGTTTCAGTCAATCCCCATAAATGGGGTCCGACAACCAGATTGTGTCAGCTTCCTTGACAATCGCTTCCAAATACGGCTTGAGACGATGCCCATTAACTTTAAATGTGTTTCCCCCTTTCTCATCTTTGATTTCAACAGCTCCATGGGGAAATACCTCTTTCACAATGAATGGACCTGACCATCTTGACCGCAATTTTTTGAGAAACAAGTGCAACCTCGAGTTGTAAAGAAGTACTTTTTGTCCCGAATGAAACTCTTTCCTACGAATGATTCTTTCATGAGCTCGTTTCATTCGTTCCTTGGATACTTTAGCACTTTCATACGCATCATTGCGTATTTCTTCCAACTCATTCAACTGAAGTTTACGTGTTTCACCGGCTTTATCCATGTTGAAGTTCACCCTTTTGATAGCCCAATACACTTTGTGTTCAATCTCAACCGGAAGATGACAAGGCTTGCCATACACAAATCGAAATGGGGACATCCCAAGGGGATTCTTATATGCGGTTCTATATGCCCAGAGCGCATCATTCAATCTGATAGACCATTCTTTCCTATTAGGATCGACGGTCTTTTCCAAGATATTTTTGATTTACCGATTGGCGAGCTCGGCTTGGCCATTCGATTGAGGGTGATAAGTTGTTCCAACTTTATGGACAATTCCATACTTTCGCATTAGTTTCTCCATAGGCCTATTGCAAAAATGAGTTCCATTATCACTGATTATGGCCTTAGGCATTCCAAAACGAGAAAGTATGTTTTCTTGAATGAATTTTTTCACCACCTTGCTGTCATTCGTCCTTGTAGCTATCGCCTCTACCCATTTTGAGACGTAATCTACAACGACGAGGATGTATAGAAAACCAAAAGAAGGTGGAAAGGGCCCCATGAACTCAATACCCCAACAATCAAACAACTCCAATACTAGAATTGGGGTTAATTGCATCATGTCACGGTGAGTAATAGCTCCCATTCTTTGGCATCTATCGCATGATTTACAAAAAGTATTCACATCCCGGAAGATTGTGGGCCAGTAGAGACCACTTTGAAGGATTTTCGTAGCAGTTTTATTTTTGAAATAATGACCTCCACATGCTTCCGAATGACAGAATCGAATTACCCCTTGGATTTCTTCATCGGGTACACATCTCTGGATGATTTGATCAGCACAATACTTAAACAAATATGGATCATCATAAAAGAACATGCGTGACCATGTTATAAACTTCCTTCTCTCTTGCGGATTCCAATTAGATGGAACAACTCCAATGACAAGGTAATTGACAATATCCGCAAACCAGGGGAGAGATGAAGTAGCAAATATATTTTCATCCGAAAAATACTCGTCTATGGGAATGGGATCAATAGGTACGTCGGATGAGAGTCATGACAAATGGTCAGCAACGACGTTTTCTACTACTTTCTTATCTTGAATCGAGAGATTAAACTCTTGTAAGAGTAGGATCCACCTGATTAGACGGGGTTTGGCATCTTTCTTGCTCAATAGATATTTAAGGGCCGAATGATCAGTGAAGCAAATGATAGGCGATCCAACAATGTAAGAGCAAAATTTGTTGAGGGCAAAAACGACTGCTAGTAACTCTTTCTCTATAGTAGAGTAGTTAAGCTGAGGGCCAGATAATGTTCTGCTAGCATAATAAATAACATGAGCTTTCTTGTCTTTTTTCTCTGTCCAAGAACGGCCCCAATCGCGTAATCACTTGCATCACACATAAGCTCAAATGGGAGTGACCAATCCGGAGCTTGCATGATAGGCGCGGAAGTAAGCATGCTTTTAAGTTTATCAAAAGATTCTTGACATGCTTTATTCCACTCAAATGGAGTGTCCTTCATGAGAAGATTACTCAAAGGTCTAGCGATGGCGCTAAAGTCTTTGATAAATCTCCTATAAAATCCAGCATGGCCTAGAAAGGACCTCACATCTTTAAGTGATTTTGGCGGGGGTAACTCAGCTATCACTTCAATTTTTGCTCGATCAACTTCAATTCCCCTATATGAGACTATGTGGCCTAAAACTACGCCCTCGGTAACCATAAAATGGCATTTTTCCCAATTGAGGACTAAGTCTTTTTCCACACAACGGAATAGAACTCTTTCAAGATTAGCTAAACATTGGTCAAAAGATGGACCGAAAACGCTGAAATCGTCCATGAACACCTCAAGACCTTTTTCAATCATGTCGCTAAAGAGACTTAGCATGCACCTTTGAAAAGTGGCTGGCGCATTACATAACCCAAATGGCATACGTTTATAGGCAAACGTACCAAACGGACATGTAAAAGTCATCTTTTTTTGATCAATTACATCCACTTCAATCTGATTATAACCAGAATATCCATCTAGGAAACAGTAGTAAGGATGGCCCGCCACTCGTTCAATCATTTGATCGATGAACGGTAAGGGAAAATGATCTTTTTGAGTTCTGGCATTGAGCTTTCGGTAGTCAATCCAAACACGCCACCCGGTGGTGGTGCGTTGAGGTATTAATTCTCCCTTAGCGTTTTCAACCACAGTCATCCCCGATTTTTTTGGAACGACCTGAATTGGGCTCACCCATTTACTATCAGAAATGGGATAGATAATCCCAGCATCTAGCAATTTGATGATTTCCGCTCTTACTACATCTTTCATGGTTGGGTTTAATCGCCTTTGCATCTCACGCGAGGGATTTACCTCTTCCTCAAGATGGATTTTATGGGTACAAATCAAAGGACTTATACCTTTCAAATCTGATGTAGTCCAACCAAAAGCATTTCTATGCTTCCGTAACACATCCAACAACATACCATCTTGCCCTTTTTCTAAACGGGAAGAAACAACAACAGGAAATGTATCATTCTCTCCCAGAAAAGCATATTTGACATGTGAGGGTAGTTTCTTCAACTCAAGACTAGGAAATCTATTTTCAGAGGGAATCATGGTTGTCTCCCTCGGAGGAAATTCTTCAAACCTAGAAATCCAGTCAACATCTCTTAAACTCTCAAAACTCTCTTCCTCTTGTAACCAAGTTTCCAACTCTTCCACCTCTCGCTCAAACTTAGTATAAGGACTCTTTTTCTCACCACTTTGCACTAAACACACTTCCAATGCATCTCCTCCTATAATTTTCTCAATGTTCTCATCCACCACTTCTTCAATAAGATCAACCTCAAGAATTTCATCCTCATCACCTATTTGGTTAGCGACATTGAAAATATTGGTCTCGAGAGTCATGTTTCCAAAAGTGATTTGCATTTCGCCATTCCGTGTATTTATCAAAGCATTAGCGGTAGCTAAAAATGGACGGCCCAATATTATTGGAACATGATTTCTCACATGGGGAGAAGGCTCAGTGTACCAAATGACAAAATCAATAGGAAAGTAGAACATGTCCACTTGAACTATCACGTCTTCTACAACCCCACGAGGCACTTTCACTGTTCGATCAGCTAACTGTAGAGTGATTATGGTAGGTTTTAAATCACCTAAATCAAGTTTCTTATAGATGGAGTATGGAAGGATGTTTACACTCGCACCTAAGTCAAGCAATGATTTTTCCACTCTTTTTTCTCCTATGACACACGAAATTGTAAGCGCACCTGGATCCTTGAATTTTGGTGGAAGATCATTGAGAAGGACCGAGCTCACATTTTGTGCCAAGAAAACATTCTTCTTCACCTTAAGCCATCGTTTGACAGTCAAAAGATCTTTGATGACCTTAGCATATGCTGGAATTTGTTGAATAGCATCAAGAAATGACAAGTTCAATTTTACTTGCTTCAACACATCCAACACCTCTGTACGTGAGGCCCCTTTTTGGGGTGGTACTAAGCGTTGAGGAAATGGAGCAGCAGTGGGCAACTTAACTTCAATTTCAGTTTCAACTCCCTCATCTTTGTATTCCGTGTCTAACGGAGTTTCTGCAGACTCGGAAGTTTTAGATTCCTTGGGAATTTCAGGTTCAACTCCATCATCTTTCTCCTTTGGAAGTTTTGGTTCTATATCAATTACGAGGCCACTACGAAGAGTAGTAACAGCTTGACATTGTTCTTGCAAATCCGATGATGTGGAGCTAACCGTGGGTTGTCCTTGAAGAGGAGGTCTTTGGCCTTAGGCTGAGAGTTTACCCTTCTCCTGAGTATTCACTGCAGATTGCAACCTAGAGATGCTAGTATGAATTTCAGTGAACATTCGATCATATTTAGCATTGATCTCTTTTTGAGATTGGATGAATTGATTGAGATTACCTTCAAGAGATCGCCTAGGTGGAGCGACATACGGACCAGGAGGTGGTACCTGCATAGGATTTGGCATTGGAGGAGCCACTTGTTGAAATTGAGGAGGTGGTGGTAGAGTCATATGTGGGTTAGGAACCATCCTCGCTTGGGGTTGTCCATAATTGAACCCAGGATTATTCCTCCAAGATTGATTATATGCATTCCCTTGTTGTGCATTATAATTTCCACGAAACCCCCCTATTGCCTCAACTTGTTCAGTATACATTGCCTTGTATGCAGGGATGGTAGGACATCCTTTAGTAGAATGACCCGCATTACAAATGGCACACACTTTCTCCTTTCCGGCTTGTACGGGTCCACCTACTTCTCTCAAATGCACTTCAAGCATATCTCTAAAATTCTTCTCCAATTGGTCAAATTTTTTATCCAATAAAGTGTCCTTGTCCAAGTGATAAATACCGGACGCAGCAGGCAAGTTAGGCACTTGTCGATTTCGATTTTGACTATTGGGATCAGAAATATCCCATGCTTGGGTAGTCTCTGCTACATATTTCAGATGAGCCTCAGCATCGCTTGAATCTAACTCCCAAAAAGGTCTTTCACACATGGTTTGAACAAGTTGTTTGGATGCTAAAGTAAGGCCTTGATGGAAAAATGAAATCAGATGATGCTTTTCAAATCCATGATGTGGGCAAGCACAAACTAACTCCTGAAATCTCTCCCAACATTTGTCAAAAACCTCATTCTCATTTTATCGAAAAGCTTGAATTTGGGCTTTAACAGATTTGGTTTTGTGTTGTGGAAAGAATTTGGAGAGAAACTTGGTTTGCATATCTCTCCAAGATAACACAGAATTTGGGGGTAGGGACCATAACAAAGTTTTAGCTTTATCCTTTAAGGAAAAAGGGATAAGCTTTAACCGGATTACATCTTGTGGACAAGCTTGGTCACCAAACGTCTCACACGCTTCCTTGAATTCTCTAAGATGGAGATATGGTTTTTCAGAATCTATCCCGTGAAATGTAGGAAGAATTTGGATCATACCATTCCTAAAATGGAACTGACCGACATTATATGGGAGTAAAATGCAACCAGGGGTAACAGTTCGCTCCGGAAATAACAAATCTTTCATGGGAAGGTATGGTATCTCATCCTCTCCAGCACCAACACCGACACTACCGTGCTCCGACATATCGCTACCGAAAGATTTAGAATTCTCACTCAGTGTTTGACTCAATGAACGACTTGTGATTGAATTATTAGGCGAAGGAGGTGGAACCCAAAAATGAGGAGACTCAGTGGTATGAGAATTTTCAGAATTTGCTTCGGCAATAGGATTTTCGTGAATTTTGGTGGAAGATGAATTCTGCATATAAGAGATGAGATGTAAAAAAAAAAAATTTTTTTTTTCGAAAACACTTGTAGATTAAAAGAACTTTCCTAAAACTATAATAATTAATGGTCCCCGGCAACGGCACCAAAAACTTGACGCGACTAAGAATTTGTCTCAAAAGTGCATTTTCTCTAGGCTTAAGTGCAAGCCTGCCGCTCAAGTAATAAACCCGGTAAGTCGGGATCGTACCCACAGGGATCAGAAATTGACAAATATTAATAGGGAAAGTTATTAAATCTTGAAATGATTTCTCAAAAGAAATATAAAAAGATGATTAATGATTGGGAAATGTCTAAAAATTTACTCAAGGAAAACAAACTAAAAATTGTGAAGAACTTAGATTTGATAAATGAGAGAAAATAGGGTAGGGTACAATCCCTCAAACCTTAACAAATTATCATATAGAATTCTAGAGTTGAAAATTAAAATTCTTGACTAAGTCCAGTCTTTATAAATCCTAAGCATTACATATATGAAGGATCTAGCCCTCATCATATGAAATCAAAGGTAGATATAAAGTGGTGAATGGTAAATTATACTCGCAAAGCATTCTTAAACATCTCAAGTACCTAGGGCAAGAGAGATTAAAAGATTGACTAAGTTTGTATAATTTTCATTCACGATTCAATCAATATTTTAATTTAACTTCTATTTTCTACATAAATAATTTGCCTCGGATTGAGTTCATGTACCCCAACCCTTGGGAATTTAGCTAGACATGATTTGATTAAAGAACAATTTCATACGCATAATTATGGATCTACAAGACATTGGAAATAATTTTTCAAATAATCAAACAAGAGAATGAAATGGTTTTACTTGAATTCAACAGCAGGAAAGGAATCGAAATCCAGAAATTCTTACAAACTAGTGTTCATGAAAAACTCCTAAATAAATTGAAATTTTCTAACTTCTGATTTTTCTCTCTCAAAAACTAACCCTAGAATTCGACCTACCCAAATGATGTAGGGCATGGGCTTTTATAGCACAAATTAACATGAGTTTGACAGCCACAATCGCTTGTGGCGCAAGTTTTCACCAGCTATGCACGCCAAAATCTTCACAATAAATGCCAGGATTTCGCATGACCGGACCGGTCCCGATTACCCTCGGATCGGTCCGATTTTCTGCAACCGGATCGGTTCTTTTTTTATTCTATTGGACCGGTCCGGTATCCACCGGATCAGTTCTGCTTCCATCGGTTTGTCATCCATCAGGGGTCTACTGGACTTGGGACATTTCGAATCTGTCCGGTTTCCATCGGATCAGTCTGATTTTTTTGCATTTTGACTTTTTCCTTTCATCTTTGATTGGCCATAACTTTTGATCTTGAACTCCGATTTGAGTGTCGTTTCTTTCGATGCTCTTGTGAACTCAAGATCTTCAACTTCCCTTTTGGTGTCGAGTTCGAATTCTGAGTTGAACTTTATGCTTTTGTCCTTTGACTTTCTTCCTTTCATCTTCTCCTTTCTTCTGGTTTCCTTCTATCCTTTCTTGCATTCCATTCCTGAAAAATTCATCAGAAATACACGAAAACTTGGGAAAATTTTTAGAAATAGTCAATGGAGTGATATGGAATAAAAATGGTTCAATTACCTTGTTCGAGATATTAAAATCACTAACTTAAGGGGCTAAATTCAGAAGAATTTACGCTTGGTCGGAAGCTCTAAATCACGGTGGGTGACCTTAAGCTCTTCGTTGTATTTGTACTGCGATATGAATTCTCGGGCCACATCCTCCCAGCTACAGATTCTGGACTCTTCGAGAGACAAAAACCATCGGAGGGCGCTATCCTTCAAAGTTTTCTAAAATATTTGGGCCATAACTTCTTCAGAAGCCCCTAGGAGAGTCATGAAACGGTGATAACTACGGAGATGAACAATCGGGGGTCCATTTCCTCCAAATTTCTCGATATTTGGCATCTTGAACTTCTCAGGTAACCTCGCTTTAGGATAAGGAGACATGTGGGTGTAGTCCATGTAATTCCTAGAGATTCTGACTTGGTCAAACTTCTTAGTGAGCATCTTGAGGTCTTCTTTGACCTTGTTCAACTCCTCCTCTTTCGGATCAATGATCATAGGAAAGTTGGTCCCATGCTGGGAAAGGTTTAGCATCGGAAGCTGGGCAGGCAGCGGCCCATTAGCAAGAGGGGCACGTGGAGCGTGATGATATTCTTCGAGAACCCAAATAGGCTCAGGTGGACCCATAGCGTGAGACAAGAGGGCCTCGATCTCTTGAGGAACGGGAACCTGGTTTCGTTGCATCTCTCAGACCTCAGTTTGGAGGTTGTCAATCTTGGACACGAGCTGAGCTAGGACTGTCGTCAGATCTGGCTATGCAACGGGTGCTTGATTTGTGTTCTCTATGGAAAGAGGATGGATTCCGGACTCAAAAGATGTAGTAGGGGAATGGACAAAACTCCAGGGTTATTTGACTGAATACCGAAGCCAATAAGGAGCCAGGCCAAGGGCGTGCGATCGACCTGAGAAGGAGAAAAATGGGATTTATTTTTGGGAAAAATGATGAAAATATTTTAGACATTTTTTTTTAGATTGGAAGAGAAAATATTTTTGGATTTTTGATAAAGAAAAGGAGAAATGTTTTTGGATTTTTTATAAGGAAAGGAGAAATGTTTTTGGATTTTTGATAAAGACTGGAGAAATGTTTTTGGATTTTTAATAAGGAAAGGAAAAAAAAATTGGAGACGGTCTCAGCATGATTATTATGATTATTATGTTCTCACTTGTATTAAATTCTCCTAAATGTACAATGAAATGACAGACGGGACCCGAGCCTGGAAAGATTGGGTTTGTAATATATGCAAAGCTATAGTTGGACTTGTGACCAGGATCACGGACAGGGTCCCATTTTAAAAATGTGCAAAAATTTGGGCGGCGGGCTGACCCGGAATTTCGGCAGAGTTTCGGGTTGAAACCAGCAATCTAATATGTGTGTCCTAGGCTTGACACCTATATGCGGGTATGAAGTTGGTTGGGTGAACCGGAAAGGGTTCCCCCCTTTTGCGTGACTTCCACGATATGCGTCTTGCTCTCACGGGCAATCGGTACGTGTGGATAAGCCACTTTATATACCTGAGTGTACGTGAATTGCCTCACTATATACCTCGTGGGGATAGTACATGTGAGAGATAATTCGATATACTCAGCGTACGTGAATGAGTTCCCTGTGATGTACCTCTCGTCATGACTTCGGTCAAGCAGTACGATACGGGGGAACCGTTCGATATACGTCGAAGGTACTTGTCCAATGGAAGGTGAGAATCATATCTCTTAGGCTAACTGCGCCCTACTGGACTAGCGCCCATCACGAAGTGACCAACCAGTTACTGGACAAAATTTGGTCAATCACAATGCTCTTTGGTGATGTCGTGTGAATCATGCATGATTCTCTTATTAGTATCTTATGAGATTGTCTTTCTTGATCATGCCAAACAAGGAGCAAAGTGCAAGTACAAATGGTATACCAAGTATGGGTGATGCGTGCAACATGAGGATATATGTGATCCTAGGTGCACGTGGTGAGAAGTTTACATGGAGAATTTCTAGAAGTGTGTGAATAGAAGCATAAGTATGGGGGACACATGGAAAAGGAAAACATGCAAAAATGGGGGAAAATATAAACAAACATAACACCCATGTAAATAGAGTCTAACCCTCAAAATAATATTCCCCAGTGGAGTCGCCACTGTGGCCATTCCCGATCCTCGCGGCAGGTGGGAGAGTGAGGATCCTAGGTCCCGCGCGTCCCTCTCGGGAGCACTTCGGTCGGCGTCATTGATGAGGTGAAAAATGTAGAGAGATAGAGTCGACAGTCTATTTTACTCAAAACAGACAAAAGAAAGGGAGCCATCTTGAAGGACAACATCTAAGGACATACTGATACATACGAAACCAAAATGATTCGAAAAGGGTCCAGAGTCTAAGTTACGAAATGGGAAAGTGTTAGGCACCCATTCCGCACTTATGGTCTCTCATGAGTTTTTTTTTGTTTTCCTTTATTTTCCCCGTGATATGTGTGCATGTGTATATATAGTGGAGATAGGAATCTTCGGCTTGTATCATGGGAGAGATAAAGTGAGTCATCCGTAGGAAGGTTCATAAAAATAATATTAAAAAATAGGATTTACGCGATTATCCTTGCGTTGATCGTTATAATGGAACGATAACGTATGTAGAATAATATGCCACTAAGAACAAATATATGCATATACAAATATGTGTAATCTAAGAGAGTTGAGTTTATAGAAAATAGAAAATGAGAGAAAAAGTGAGAATAGGACTCGAGTCTCGGGTTTTACCCCGAGATGCCTATGTAGCCTATAGAGACATCAAAGTCCACGCAGTTCGCATGCAAATGAGGGGATGGGGTTTATCCCATAAATTCAATCGGGGACTTCTCTTATTTTTTTTTTGTGTAAAAAAGTATTTTAGTTGTGAGAAAAGTGTAAGAAAAGAGTGAGAATTCTCGTTTGAAATTTATGAGCAAACCCTCTTTTTCTTATTTTTTGGGTTTTTATTTGTATGAAAATAAGAGATGTGAAATAATACTAAATAAAAAGTATATTAGGATATGTGAGATGAGAGATGAGAGATGAGAGAATAAAAGTGCTAAGTAATAAAACAAGTTAATGCGAATTTATGAGAATTTAAGGAGAGAATTGAGAAAATTGGACCTTCTCGAAGATCTTGATCTTGATCTTGAATGTTGGAGAGCAACCCTTGAACTTGGATGATGATGGAGGGTAGTGAATTCACCAAGTTTGATGAAAAGTGAAGGTTGGAAAGGGATTTGGATGTGGAAATCACGCTGACTTCGAGAGAGGTTTTCTGGATTTGGTGAGAGTGATGTCTTTCAGATCTAGGCTCCCTTTTCAATGAGGTCAAGGCCTCCTTTTATAGGCCCAGGGCATTATTGATCGACATATCCCTGGTCCTACCAATCGGCATGTTCGTTTAGGCACACTGCCGATAGGCAGGGTTTGGGATCTGCCGTTTGGCAGTGTCTTTCAGGCCTTTTTGGAAAACCGGTCGTTGAGCGCAAACTGTTGATTCGAATCGTGCATGGGGAGGACCATTGGAAAGGTAACTCAGAAACCTTCTAACGTCCTTTGGACTTCTCCTGAGTTCGAGAGTTGACTTTGGGTCAAATATGGCTCAAAAGCGCTCGTCGGTCCTTTAGACGGGAAAACTTCGAATGCAAACGGATCGTTCGTCCGCATGGTAAGTCAGAATTGTGCATGGTACGGACCGTTGGAAAGGTTAGGAGATGTAATTCGACATTCCAAAGAGTTTGACCCGGTTCGGGGAGTTGACTTTGGTCAACTGGTCCTTGGAAGCATTTGGTGATCTCTCAGAGTAAAACAGATCATTCGTCCGTACCGTAAGTCGGAACCGCGCACGGAGTGGACCATTGGAAAGGGGTTTCAGTGCCCTTTGAATATTCATTAAGTCTCGGTCGAGGTGAAGAGTTGGCTTAGGTTAAACAGAGCCTGGGAGCGCCCGGTGGCCTCTAGATCAGGTTTCAGGGGAAAACGAGCCATTCGTCTGCATGGTAATTCAGAATCGCGCACGGGATGGACCGTTGGAAAGGGGTTTTAGTTCCCTTTGAAGATTCATTCAGTCTCGATCGAGCTGAAGAGTTTGAATTTTTGTCAAACGGAGCCGAGGAGCATCCGATGGCCTCTAGGTCGGTATTCGGGGGTATGGCATGGGTTTCCAATGATGAAGGGAGGTGCTAGGGACCTAAGGAGAGGTTCGGGGGTAATAGAATGGGGTGTCTACAACTTGCCTCAGTGGCATGTTAGTGTATACGACTATGGTGTGAGCTTAAAAATATAGATTCATTCGTCTACTAGCCTCAATTAAGGCCAATGTTAATTTCTCCAGTCTGGGATATCTAACTTTTTCTCCTCGAAAAGATTTTCTAGTGTAATAAACTGGATTTTGGACTCCATTTTCCTCCCTGATCAAGGTAGAGCTAACAACTGACTCAGAAACTGCCAAATATAGATACAACTTTTCTCCCAATATTGGTCGGGAGAGTAGTGGTGGTGCTCCCAGGTACTTATTCAATTCCAGGAAGGCCCTTTCACATTCATCATTTGATTCAAATGTTTTTCTGAGTACTTTAAAGAATGGAAAATATCTGTCTATTGCTCGGGACACAAATCTGTTGAGTGCTGCTATATACCCTGTTAGCCTTTGAACATCCTTTTTACAGGTAGGGGATTGCATTTTTATCAACGCTTTGATCTTATCCGGATTAGCTTCAATGCCCCTTTGATTTACTATATACCCGAGGAACATTCCCTCCTGAACTCCGAAGACGCATTCGATGGGGTTTAATTTCATCTAGTGCTTTTTCAATTAATCAAACGTCTGGCTGAGGTCAGCAATATGATCAACAGCTTTTTTTCTTTTAGTTAACATATCATCAACATAAACCTTCATGTTCTTGTCTATCTGATCCTCAAATACTTTGTTCACCAGTCTTTGATAAGTGGCACCTACATTTTTTAGACCAAATGGCATAACATTATAGCAATAAGTTCCTCTGGGGGTAATAAAGGAAGTACTTTCTCTGTCTTCTGGCTTCATTTTGATCTAGTTATAACTAGAATATGCATCCATGAAACTCAACAGCTCATGCCCCGAAGTAGCATCCACCAGTTGATCAATTCGTGGCAAAGGGAAATGATCCTTTGGGCAAACTTTATTCAAGTCAGTAAAATCCACACACATCCTCCACTTATTATTTTTCGTCTTGACCATGACTACATTAGACAACCAGTCCGGGTACTTCACATCTTCAATAAAGAAATCTTTTTTAAGCTTCTTCACTTCTTATTCTATAGCCTATTTTTTCTTCAGACTGAAAATTCTTCTTCGTTGCTTCATAGGTTTAGCCTCCTTATTCACATAAAGCTCATGGCATAGGAAGTTCGGGTCTATACTAGGCATATCTTCATGGCTTCATGCGAACACCTAATTTCTTTGCCTCAAGAAGACCACCAACTCATATTTAAGAACTAGTTCCAATGACGCTCTTATTTGAGTAGTTCGTTCTGGTTTATCATCGTCCAAAATAATGCTTTTTGTTGCCTCCATCATTTGGCATTTTACTAGCTCAGATTCATCTCTTGGATCTAAGGTTTCAACCTCAGATTCATTGTTCATCTCAAATATATCCACTTCATAAGTGGTGTTTTTCTTCTTTACTTCTAATATATCTTCCTCCTCTCGAGATGAATAGTAGCATTCCCGAGCTACTTTCTGATCTCTTTTTACTACTCCCACTCCGAAGTTGGTCGGGAATTTTAGGCATTGATGAACAGTAGAAGGTACATCTTCGAACTTCTTTAGTCCCACTCTTCCCATGATCATGTTATAGGCAGAATAAATATTTTTGTCCATTACAAAGAATCTCACTTTCTTTGTCGTTCTTGATGGCCATGTTCCAATCAACATAACTAGCTTTATTGTTCCCAATGGAAATAATTTCTCACCAGAGAATCCAATAAGTGGCCTGTGGTAAGGCTCCAATTGGATGAGTTTCAAACCCAGACTATCAAAACAGAGATAGAACATGATGTTCGTCGTCATCCACTAATGTTTTTGCTTCCAGTACTTCTTACATCCTGACTCTGGTCACTAAAGGATCATCATAAGGATACAACACTCCGGATCGATCGTTCTTAGAAAATCCAATTACGAGCTTATCCTTGTTAACTTTCCTTGGTCGGTCTTCCTTGGCGAGGTTAATTCGCTGGATATAGGAACAAGCTTGAGCCTCATTGAGGTAAGCTTTCCTTTCATCTGTATGATCTCCTCCTCCTACATATCCACATGCAATCATATGGTAATCAAAGCATCTAAAACTGAGTGTGATTACCTCTCGTTCAGGTTGTCTAGGCTTCTTGGGGAGATCAGGATCGTCTTCTGGATCATCGTCATGGTTCCTCTTCTTATCTTCTCTAGGCCTAATAGGTGATTTAGATCTCTATCGACCTCTACTTCCAGTTCTTCCACCAGCTTGCCGATCAATAAATCTGTCCAATTTTCCTCTTTAAATGAGTGCTTCTATCTCATTCTGGAGAGAAATACACCGGTTGGTCATCTGACCATGATCTTTGTGAAACTCGCAATACTTGGACTTATCCCTCTTATCAGCAGGTGACCTTAACTTTTCAGGCCAACTCAAATCGTTGTTGTTCTTGATTTCCTCGAATACATGATATATATCCACCGTTAAGGGAGTGTAATTAGTGAATTTTCTGAGCCGATCTAGGCTTTCTTTTAATTTTGACTTCCTGCGCTCATTGTGATTCTTTTTCTCCTTCTTATCTGACTTTTATCTTTGCTTCTTCCTTTACATCTTAATTCTTTTTAGCAGACATAGATTCCTCGACGTTCATAATCTTCGCTGCTTTGGCCATGAATTATGTCATCGTCTTCAAGGGATCTTTCGCCAAAGTATAATATAGTTTGTCAGAAACCACTCATGAGGGCAGTGATTGCAGTTTTCTCTTTGTAATCAATGAGTTCCAGTTTCTTGTTGTTAAAACGAGTGATGTAATCCCTGGTACTTTCTCGTACCTTCTATCTCACACTAAGAAAATGAGCTACTCACTTCATTGGTGTTGCTCTAAAGAAAAAATTACCAATGAATAGCTCTACGAGTTGTTGGAAGCAAGAAATCTACCCCCGAGGAAGACTATTATACCAGATTTGAGCAGATCTAGTTATTGTTCCTAAAAATTCCCTTCACCTCATCTCATCAGGAACGTCATAGATACTAGTCACTGTTTGGTATTCTTCTATATAAAGAACTGGATCAGTTTTCCCATCATACTTGGGAAGGACCATTGGAGCTTTAAACATGGTCGGCATAGGGAAATCTATGATGGTTTGCATAAAGGGGTATCCCTTAATAAAACTTCTCTGGAGAGGATTCTTGGCCTTGGCCATTTCTCCCAACCTGTCTTCCAAATGCTGAATGGAACCTTTCTAAGCATCACTGCCAGCACCAGACCTATGGGTGGCGTCTTTTTTATGCCGACCAACTGATCGTACTGAGCTTTCTTCTTACGAACCTTCTCTTTAACTGGACCAATCAGTACGTCGGGTGTTTAATTTGGATTGGGCTGAACCTGCCCTTAGATTGCTTGGTTGTCAAGTATTTCTCGACGTAACCCGTAGGGCATTTCCCCGGGGTCCCAAACGATCGAAGGGAGAGGCCCTACTTAGACTTTCTAAGGCACTCAATTTTTCGGGGATGAGGGACTGTCCATCAGATAAATTAGTAATCCTGATAGAAGAAGTTGCTCCAGGAAGGTACGAAGGATCCTTTGAAGTTCTGGAATGGCTATGCCCAACACTCCTTATTGGCGGCGGTGGAATATTCCTTTGATTAAATTGTGCAGTGACTCCAGTTTGTAGAGTTTGGTCCGACTATCGTATAGTATCCTGCATAGCATGTTGACCCTTGGCCAAGTTAGTCAAAAATCCTATTAAATCATTGTTATTTGGAGGGACAGAGGAGTGGGCAGAATTCCCTCATTTCTGGTGCTTGATTCAGGAATTTCAGTCATAGATGATGAATGAGTGAAAACATTTAGCAATACGTTCCCACAGATAACGCCAATCTGTTGATGTAAAAAATTAGACTATGCCTTATTGAATGATCACGGATAAATAAACAAAAACAAATAAGACAAAGAGATTTTTAAAGTGGTTCGGCTTTATGGGAAGGCCTACGTCCACTGTTATGTATTGACTGCTTTGATTTGTTTTCGATCTCTTGCAATGAGGGTGATACAATGTATTTATAGCCCAAGAGGGGTACTGATAGTTATCGTGTGAAATGATGGAATGCCTTTATTTGTTAGGCATTCTCATCAATATATAATGCGAATTAAATATACTATTGGTATCGCTTCACTCGTTACACAGGTTGAATGACTGTTGTAGCTTCGTTGGTTGTACAGGCTGGATTTTCGGCAGTTGATCGATCTTCCTAGTTGAACGGGCTTCCTTATTGGTCGGGTTACCCTGTTGGTCGGGCTTTTGCATCATGATGACTTAGATTTGAGACATACTTGATGACATGTGTTGGTTTATAATTGATCGACGTAGGATGGTAAATTTTGGTATCAACATATACAATTAAAAAAATCCATGAACAAAAAATCAATTAAAACTATTTAGAGTAATGTAGTACAAAATCTGGGGACTTATTTAATGACAAAAAAATGAAAGAAATTAAAAATTATTAAATACTTTCAAGAGTAGTATTTTCAACCCATACATAGTCCAAAGACTAATCCAAATCTTCACCGACTTATTTACAATACATATTCATTATCTGAATTTGATATTCATCATTATTAAATTTAAAAAAGACTTTTTAAACAATATTCACATATGCTTAATACACACTATTGATACCAAAAATTAGTCATCTACATGGACCATTTAGATACTCACACGTGTTATACAGTGGAGGATTAATCCTAGTCATTGTGGATGGAATGCCGACTAACTCCAGGAATGTCGACCAACTCCAGGAATACCGACCAACACCAGGGATGCCGACCAATGATGACAAACACCAACAGTTGTATATATTAATGATTGTACAGATGTAAATGTCTACGATATAAAGACATTCCATCCTTTGATATCCCAACTCCAGTACACCCCAAGGGGGCTATAAATACATTGTAAACCCTACATACAGGGAAAGATGAAAAGAGAGGCAATTGAAAAATCCTAAGGCAATACACAACAGTGGATGTAGGCTCTTTCATTAAGCCGAACCACTTAAAAAATCTCTTGTCTCTTATTTATATTTATCCGTTATCAATTAATTAGCCTAGTCTAGTTTTTGCATCAACATATTTACACCGTCTGTGGGAACCATATTTCTAATCGATCTCACTCAATCAAACACCTAAATGGGTGAAATTCCTGAATCAAGTACCAGGAACGAAGGTATTCTGCCTCCTCCTTCTGCTCCTCTATCTACAAATGATTTAACTAGGATTATGGTCAGTCTTGCTAGAGGCCAATAGGCCATGCAAGATACTATCAAGAAACTTTCACAAACCCTCCAAGACGAAGCACCTGCTCTATCTGCTCAAGGAAATATGCCACCACCCTCACCAAGAGGTGGTCGGCGCAGCCATTTGATATCAGTAAGAGATGTCACCTATCATCCAAGGTCAACTTCATTACTCAGAACATTAGAATCTTTTCATAGACAGTCTTACTATCCAGAAAGTCCAAGCGCCTTAAAGAGATTAAGTTTTTCATCTCCCTTTGATCCTTTGGGGCCCAGGGGGAACAGAAATGTTCCTAGGGTAAGATCTGGTAATACTAGACGACTATCTAATCAAAGGGAAAGCACGGCTCAATCTTGATTAAGTTCCCGAAGAACTGTTACTCGGACCGAGCAACGGGTTCAAAAAGAAAGCTTAGCAGCTAATAAAGTTGCAACACATAAATTCGGTGCTACCAATAATTCATGGAAAGGCTCTATACAGATATTGGAGGATAGATTGGGAGAAATGGCGAAGATAAAAAACCTAGTGCAAAGACGTTTTGTAAACGGGTCTCCATTTGTGCAAGCAATTATGGATTTCACTACTCCAACAAACTTCAAAGCTCCAGTAGTAACACCCAAATATGATGGAAAAACTAATTCAGTCCTCCATATAAAACAATACCAGGCAGCTGCTGATATTTATGTCGTCCCCCGACGAGATGAGGTGTAGAGCATTTTCTGGAACCATTACCAGATCTGCCCAAATCTGGTACAATGGTCTTCCTCGAGAATAAATTTCTAGCTTCACCCAATTGACCTAGATATTCATTAATAACTTTTGCTTTAGAGAAAAACTTGTGAAAAGGGTGGCACATTTGCTTAGTGCGAGACAAAAAGAAGGAGATAACACCAAAGATTACATCACTCATTTTAATAATGAGAAACTAGAAGTAGTAGATTATAAGGAGAAGACTGCAATAACTGCCCTCATGAGTGGATTACTCCCTGAAAAGTTATATTACACCCTTGCTAAGGATCCTCCAAAGACAATGGCAGAATTGATGGCTAAAGCAGCAAAGATCATGAATGTCGAGGAAGTAATGGAAACTAAGCATAGCACGGGAAAAAAAGTTGATGGAAAAAATGATAAAAAATATCATAAAGAGTTGAGAGAGCATATGGAATCAAAGACAAAGAGGGGGTTTGGAGAGACTCGAGAAGTACAATGACTACACTCCGTTAACTATAGGAATTCACCATGTTTTGGAGGAAATCAAGCATAATAAATATGTGCACTGGACCGATGAGTTGAGAAGTTCCCTGACCAAGAGAGACAAAACTAAGTACTGCGAATTTCACAGGGATCAAGGTCACATGACAGAACATTGCATAGATCTTCAAAATGAGATTGAAACTCTCATCCAAAGAGGAAAATTGAATCAATATTTTGATAGGTAGAACAACATAGAAGGTCGGCGTAGATCAAAATCTCCTTGCAATCCCAGAGAGGAGAAGAAAAGAACTCATGAAGATGATCAGGATGATGATGCCTATCCCCCTAAAAAACCTCGATAACCATAACATGAGGTATTCTGTATTAATTTTGGTTCTATTGATTGCCAAATGATTACAGGTGGAGACGTAGGAGGAAGAGATCATATAGCAGAGCGAAAAGCTTACCTCCATGAGGCACAAGCTTGCTCGTACATACAGAGGATCATCCTTATAGAGAAGGATCGACTAAGGAAGGTTAACAAAGATCAACCTTATAGAGAAGGATCGACTAAGGAAGGTTAACAAAGATCAACTAGTAATTGGTTTCTATAAAAACGACCTTTCAGGAGTATTGTATCCTCATGACGACCCACTAGTAATCAAAGTCAGAAAAGAAGACATCGTTATTTCTAGAGTATTAGTAGATAAAGGTAGCTCGACGAATATCATATTCTAACCTTGTTTTAGCAACTTGGATTTTAAACTTAGCCAATTAGAGCCTTATCATCAACCACTAATAGGCTTTGCTGGTGAAAAAGTCTTCCCTTTGGGAACCATTAAAATGGAGGTGATGATAGGCACTTGGCCAGCTAGCCAAGAAGAGAAGATTTGTTTCTTTGTAATGGATAAAAACATCCATTTATTTTACAATACAATCATGGGAAGAGTAGGGATAAAGAAGTTCGAAGCCGTACTATCCACGGTTCATCAGTGTCTAAAATTCCCTACTAATTTTGATGTGGAAATTTTAAAAGGTGATCAGAAAGTATCTCGGGAGTGCTATTATTCTTCTCCCAAGCAAGAAGACTTGGAAGAAATAAAGAATAAAACCACTACTTATCAAGTGGATACTCCTGAACTTGATGAAGAATCTGAGGTTGAAACCTTAGATCCAAGAGAGGAAACAGAGCTGTTAAAGGGACAGATTGTGGAAGAAATTGAAAGCATTGCGTTGGATGATGATAAACCAGAACACACCACTCAAATAGGGACAATATTGTATCATGTTCTTAAACAAGAACTAGTGAGCTTCTTTAAACAGAGAAATCATGTGTGTTGCCTGGAGTCATGAAGACATGCCTGGGATAGATCCAAATTTCATTTGTCATGAGCTCAACGTAAGCAAAGAAGTTAAACCAGTCAAATAAAGGAGAAGAGTGTTTAGCCCCGAGAAGAACCAAGCCATACAGGAAGAGGTAAAAAAGCTTCAGAAAGCATCTTTTATTAATGAAGTGAAATACCCAAACTGGTTGGCCAATGTAGTTATGATAAAAAAGAAAAACAATAAGTGGAGAATGTGTGTAGACTTCACGGATTTAAATAAATCATTCCCAAAATATCACTTTCCTTTGCCCCGAATAGATCAACTCGTGGATGCTACATCAGGACATGAGCTTATCAGCTTTATAGATGCTTATTCTGGTTATAACCAGATAAAAATGAAGACTGAGGATAAGAAAATCACTTCTTTCATCACACCTCTAGGAACATACTGTTATAATGTTATGCCTTTTGGTTTGAAAAATACAGGTGCTACATATCAAAGGCTGGTCAATAATGTATTAGAGGAACATATAGGTAAGAATATGGAAGTCTACGTAAATGATATGCTTACAAAAATCAAGAAGGCATCTAATCACATTGTCGACCTCATCCAGACTTTTGATCAACTTGAGAAGCACCAGATGAAGCTGAATCCGACCAAATGTGTTTTTGGAGTGCAAGAGGGAATGTTCCTCGGGTACATTATTAATTAAAGGGTAATTGAAGAAAATCCAAACAAGATCAAAGCACTAATTGAAATGCAATCTCCGACTTGTAAGAAGGATGTATAAAGACTAGCTAGACGAGTAGCAACCTTGAACAAATTTGTGTCCCGAGCTATAGATATATGCCTATCGTTCTTCAAGGTGCTCAGAAAAAGCTTTGAATGGAACAAAGAATGTGAAAAAAAATTTAGGGAGTTGAAAAAGTATTTAAGGTCTCCTTCATTGCTCTCTCGATATATCACAGGTGAAAAGTTATACCTATACTTAGCTGTTTCTGAATCAACTGTGAGTTCTGCATTGACTCAAGAGGAGAATGGAGTTCAAAAACATGTCTACTATACCAGTAAGGATTTCCGAGGAGCAAAAATCAGATACCCTTTCTTAGAAAAATTGGCATAGGCATTGATTGAAGCATCTAAATGCATGAACCCCTATATCCAACCCCATACAATCATAGTTTACACTGATATGCCTCTAAGGCAAGCTTTGTACAAATCAGAGAAATCTGGTAGATTAATGTATTGGACTGTGGAATTGGTGGAGTATGATATCATATATGAACCAAGGTCTTATTTGAAAGGCCAAGCAATAGCAGATTTCATAGCAGAGTTCACCTACTCTAAGGTCCCCGAGCAACAAAGTGATTAGACAGAACAAGAATCAGGAGAAGGTAATGTTACCAAAAAAACTCCCGAAGAACTTTCTTCAAAAGAAGCGAGTGCAGACCAACAGACTCTTCTTATCGAACACGGGAGATGACTAGGAAGTATGAAGAAGAAAAGAGAAAAGTATTCCACTACAGGAATTTAACAGATCAAGCATTCGACAATAACGTCCCCATATGGAACTTAAATGTTGATGGGTCATCTTGTTCAACTGGCAGTGGAGCAGGTATAATACTTAATACTACTGATGGTATTGATATTAAGTATGCACTACGTTTTCAACTCCAGGCTTCAAACAATGAAGCAGAGTATGGAGCTCTTATTATAGGCTTAAGTTCAGCCCATTCATTGAGTGTCGACCAAGTTGTAGCACACAATGACTCTCAGCTGGTAGTAAACCAAACATTGGGTTTATATGGAGCCAAAGGAGAATTGACAACCAGGTATTTATCCAAGGCGATGGAAGTTATTGCAAAATTACCAGATGTTCAGATGAACAGAATACCAAGGTTAGAAAATGCCCGAGTTGATGCCCTTGCTCGGCTAGCCTCTTCCGCCAAAATTAAACGCCGACGAACTATCCCTATTGAGATTTTGGCTAATAGGAGCATAGATGAATATCTGATGGTCAATTTTATTACCATAGTCATGTTGCCACCCGTCAGAGCATACATTGAAGAGGGAACTCTACCAATCGATATGGTAGAAACCAAGAAGTTAAAGTATGAAGCATCTCGGTATGTGTTAGACAAAGGTGTTTTGTACACGAGAGGACTAACAGTCAATTTGCAATGCTGTGTACATCCATCAGAGGTCTAATATTCAATTCAGGAGGTTCATAAAGGATCATGTGGAGCTCATATAGAAGAAAGAACACTTTTGCAAAGAATCAGTACTCAAGGGTATTACTGGCCAACAATGCGAGAAGACTATGCAACTTTTGCTACGAAGTGTGATAAATGTCAGCGATTCTCTACAATTCACAAAACTCCACAGGCTGCTCTCACTCCAATTACTTCACCATGGCCATTTGCCATGTGGGGTATAGACTTCGTTGGGCCACTGCCAACCACCCGAGGAAGATTTAAATACTTGGTGGTCATCGTGGATTATTTTACAAAATGGATGGAGGCAGAGCCTTTGATAGATATGCCTTATGAAAAGGTCTATCAATTTATATGGAAAAATATCATTTGTAGGTATGGGTTGCCTTATGCTTTCATTACCGACCATGGAACACAGTTTGACAATGAGGATTTCGTAAATTACTTTGCTCAATTCGATGTTCAGAAATTGCATTCTGCTCCAGGACATCCTCAGAGTAATGGACAAACTGAAGTTACGAACAAAAACTTGCTTAATGGGATGAAGAAAAGGCTTGATGATGCCAAGGAAAATTAGATAAACGAGCTACACTATATCTTATGGGCATACAGAACAACACCGCAAACAGCAACTAGAGAATCCCTATATATGTTAGCATTTGGTACTGAAGTTGTCATTCATGACGAGCTAGGCTTACCATCCCACAGAGTTTTGAATTTTAACTCTCTTATAAGTGACCTAATGAGAAGGTTGGATCTAGACATGCTGAAAGAATTAAGAGAAGATGCTTCCCTGCGCAACGTGGCTTATCAGCAAAGAACAACTTGCTTTTACAATAAAAGAATGAAACCGACCAACTTGAAGGAATGAGATTATGTGTTAAAAAAAGTACTGCATAAAAATAACAAGCTTGAAGCCAATTGGCATGGGCCCTACCGTATTTCAGCAGTGATCCGACCTGGAACCTATTGCATTGAAACCTTGGAAGGTGAAGAATTTAAAAATCCATGGCATGCAGAGCATCTCCAAAAGTATTATCTATGATGTTGTAATCAGTTTTTAACTTGCAATATTAATAAAATCTTCAGTTCCTTTCCATTTTTTATGTTCATTTTTTTGGAATACTCGTACTATGCACTACATTAGATTGATAAAAAGTTATAAATTGTTCCTCGGTTCAGAAAATTATTGCTCGGCTCAACAAATATTATCCTGAAAGTTACTCGACATATGCAATAAGTTTCTCGGAGCAGCCACAAATTTGATCGAAGTCCAAGTCAATAGGGTGTAAAAATCCTCAAGAAACTTGGACCGCAAACATAAGGATAGAACAAGATCTCTATCCTACTGGGCAAAGTACAGGAATAACGTTGCAAAAGTTCCTCAAGAGTAACGTTAGCGTATATTCCACAAATGCCTGGTCACACCACTCTTATTTAATGCAAAAGTCCAATACTTGGGTGCATTAGTAAAACCTTTGGAGATACATAGGTAACTAGCTCTTAATTTAGATTTTAATCTACGTATGCTAGTAGAACCTATGTATTCATATAATTAGATCTAAATTTAGATTTTAATCTAAGTATGCTAATATAACATCTGTACTCATTGATCATTGATACTCAACTTAAACAAAGTGTATCAATAGAATTAATGATAAAAGAAAGGATTAATATTCAACATAAGATAAGTTAATTAAATTTCCATTTCATTCAATTAAAGTAATTACATGACTACATTAACAAAATAAAATACATAACTTTATTCTGCTGGACCTTTCCCTTCAGCTTTTGAAACAGGGTCCATTTCAGCAGGAGGATCATTCAAAGTATAAGGAGAGTTGATGAAGTTAAAATCCTAAAGCATTCTAGTAATGTTGCTACTAGGACGATCAAGCAAGTGAGGAGATCGGATGATCTCTAGTTCATCATGAAGCTCATAATCTCCCAAGTACTTTGAAATCAAGCATTGAGGAATACGGTGAATAGGAATCCAGTTGAAATCTAACTTGAAAGGAGGATTATTAAGCTAAAGAAAGCCTGGATCATACCAGTCCCACAATGTGCTGTTTTGATCCACTTTCATCACTGTCAAAGAATTAATCCAACCCTATTTGTAGTTCTCATTCTTATCTTGTTGAAGTCTATCATCAAGATGCCCTAAAACTTCATTATACCCGTCCATCCAGACTTCCCTTAGTTGCTTATGGAATTGAAAGGTTAATTTGTCAACCTCAGAATACAGCTTCTTCAACACTTCATCCTTGGCTTGTAATTGAGAAAATTGAGTAGATAGTTATTCAAACAAGGTCTGTAGCTTCTAGGACATCTCAACAATAGCTTGATCTTTAGCTTTAACTGTGCAGCTTGACCGGTAAGGGCCTCTTGGGTCCTAACTTATTCTGTAATCCCATAGTTGTGCAGCGATTGAGCATTGTATTATTTAAACTGCATTTAGTAAATAGTATATTAAATTCAACAAACCATTGGCTATGATTATCACTTATTCAAAAGTAAAAAACCTTTATCGAAGAATCAACAATTTTTAGAAGACAAACTAGTGTGTCCGAAAAATTCAGGGTTTTTACTCGCATAAATTTGTCCTTGGAGAATTTTGGGAGTACTTTAGCCAAGCATTTTACATATATTAAGGCAAGCGAAAAGGCATCAAATGTGATACAAGAGAGCTGCAATGTATTTCTGATTTCTTGAGTGAGAGTTCAACACTATGAGTGAATGTGCTTAAGCTTTAGTGAAATTTAAGAGATATGAAGTGAGTAACATTTTCGTCCTAATTCTTGTAATGAAAAGATTGCTCCTTATCATGGATGTAGGTTAGGCGGATTAACCACTTTAATAGGTGTATCTTTCTTATATATTGTGTGCTTTACTTTTATGGCTTTTTAAACTTTAATATATTATGAATTTTTAATTTTAGAGTTTAATCCAAATTAATCAGTTTATTAAATTTTAATATATTTTTATCCCTAAATGTGAAAATTGAGCCACTAAAAGTGATCTTTGGTAACATTTAGCAACTAAAAATGTACTTAAGTGTAATAAATAGATAAATTTGATATAAAGTCCAAAATCAAAAATAAGTAATGTTTTAAAGTAAAAAAAACATACTTTGATTTAGGCCCTTTATTTCCTTCATAGTTTGCGCAAGTGAAGTGTTTTGACGAAATTCATAAGCGACTTTTGTGTGCATGGGTGGGCATTTTTTATGGTCAATTCGCGACACTAAAAAACATGTTAAAATTATAAATCTCGCACAAGACATTTTAAAATTATAATCTAAATATATAAAAATCCAAAAATCTCTCAATTGTTTTTCAAATAACTTTAAATTAGATTCTACCAATGGAAAATCTGGCGTAGATTTAGTGTTGAATATATTATTTTACAAGTAATATATCGATTTCTACCTACATTATATCACACCAACAATGCCATCTTTTTTTCTATATTGAACACCTATTTCCATATAATCCCAAATTTTTAAATAATAACACATAAGCCTTAATATAGATAGAAAAAGAGTTTCTCATTTTAGTCCATGACCAATATTGTTTTTTACTCTAGTCAAGGAACCAAGGTCTTTCACCCTTTAATGTATACATAAACTTAACATGTGCATATTATGAAATTTCGTGTATACATTTGAATTACCACGTAAAAATTACTATCTTTTCCAAAAAAATAAGAAAAAAAATTATGTACACTTCACAAACTTTATTGTATATATTATTAAAAATTGAGTATACATAAAGAGGGGATCTTAATGCCTAAAAAATGTGTTAGTAAAATAAAACAAACAAACAAAAATTATCGATTTTTCAATTGAATCCCCAAAATATGCGTTATAAATTACAATATATTCGTCGGTTATCAGAATCCTTAATTCTCAGTTAATTATCCAACTTTATTAACATTACTATTATATGGAATAGGCAACGATTTACTATTGAACTGAACAGTAGTTGGTATGATCACATCCGTGGGCGCCCTTTGCTCTACTTAATACTTAATTTGAGGACAGAATGACGGAAGAATTCTTTTACACATTTGTAATAGGAACTTGGTATGTCTGATTAAGGACAGCTTGAAATGTGGCGAGTTGATATTCGACCAGTTGTTTTGGTACTGCTTTCACGTGATCCTTCTTTTGGTTATATTTGTCCGGCACTCTCCTAGGGATATGTGTTCATATAAAATTAGCTCAAATGATCATTAGAATATTTTTAAGGTAATATTAATATTAACTAGCTTAATGTTCTATTATATTACCAATTAAGTTTGCTAAACATGTAAATAAAATTTTACAATTCCTTTGTCATAAATAGACATAAAAAATAAATATTGGAGATAAAATGAAAAAAACATCTGGGATGTAAGATATTTATTTTTAATAAAACACACTAACGTAATTAATTTGTAAGAATGGGATTTTTCTTATATGATTCAAAAGGTTATAATTATTATCAAAACTCGTATAAAATTATATAAAAATATAGTAAGAATAATATTACTATACAAGATTTTGTAAACCCATCTTAATGATACATTTTAAAAGCATGAAAATAAAGTATAAATTATGCATACATTCATACATAGATATGTTCATATAAATTATAATATTTTTAAATTTAAAGGAAAATTCTAGGTCGATACAAAAATCGGACACAAAAATATGATACAATTGCTCGTGTCTGGACTCCACTAAGAGTGTATCCTAATGGACTCTGAACACGAGCCGATGTGAGTGCGACACGTCAATTGTCTTACAATTTTGTTTCTAATTTCTATATCAGCCTAGCATTACTTAAAATCAAACTATCAATCTCTTAAATGAGGGTGAAAGCCAGATCACTAGGCTATTAACATATAAGGTGCAGCAATATCAAGAACTTTACATTTTTTGAAAAAACTAATTATTAGCAATGGGTGTTCACATGTGTCGCTCTATATGTGAAAAAACATTCCTTCATTTTTGGCCCAAAATAAAATTTAAGGATATTTCATTGTGATCTTTTGTACAATTCAACGGGATTTTTGTCTCAGAAAATTTTGTTCATCCGAAAATGGCACACCAACTCTTTTATATTAAGTTTTGGCATTGATTGTAGGTGTGACATCTTTCTATTCTCCATTTTTACCTTCACGACATGGGCTGGGGGGTAGGCGAAATCAGGATATTTTCCAAAGAAGAACAGAAAATATGGTATAAAATCTATTATTAGAAACAAACGCAACACAGGTTTTCATGCTTAGTAACCAGAAAAGGAAAAAAAATAAAATTGAAGAGAAGGGAGTCAATCAAAACTGATAAACCCAGCACTTAGGACATTGAGATAAAAGGGACCCACATCATGACAGAGCGATAATGGCATATGAGTCTTAATCATCAAATAACATTATTTAAAGAGGCTAACAAAATATAATTACTATATTTACAGGGAACCTGGCAGGGGCCTACGATGCTAGCTCCATCCTTTTCGGTTCGGACAGATTTGTGGGTCAAACCGTTCAGAGTTGTAGGATTTAAATATTAAGTCTGTCGGCTTGAAGATTTCGGTGAAAAGGGCCAAAAAATAAAATGTGTATGTGGGTAGCTAGAAAGAGGACGAGGAGGAGGAAAAAGCAGATTCCATATCAATCTTGTTCTCTAGGTTATATTAAAGATAATATACAAAAAATACATACCGCTAATCTATTAAATATAAAAAAGAACCTTATCATAAAGTGAGGTTAATTAGTGTGAATATTTCTTTGGTGTCTAAAGTTTGTATATTAGCAATTTTTGTTGGAAATTATGAATGCAAATACAGAAATGGAACTCTTTATATATCTTCAAAAATGTCAACTTCAATACAACAATGTAATTCCTGAACAGTCACTATAAAACTTCAAGGCGTGATGTCACTTTCCTAAATACAGTATTTGCCCCACACGAAGAATTTCGGTATACAAACGGGAATCAGCAAATCCGTACTCAAGATACAATGAAGCAATTGCACTGTCTGCAACTTGTATATTTGAAGACAGCCCTTGGATGTATCAACGAAGAACAGTCAATCAAGTTCTTATTCTGTTTATGTGCACAAAACAGAATAAGAGAATTTGTATCTCCTGAAAATTGTAAGAGGGTAATAGCAGGGTCTGGAAATCTGAAACTGGTTTTGGTTATCAATATAATTCCGTTTTTAGGCAGCCTTTATTTATAGAAAATGAAAGGGTTTGTCTTCAAGAGTCATGACTGTTGAATTAAGTCATTTTCGAACAGGTATGACTGTTAATTGCCAACAGTCTTAAGTCCTTTCCGAACAGGTATAATAATACCGAATCGATTTTGCACGGGTCAACCAAAAAGTGACCGCGCCCGAGCTACTGCGATCCGACCCGGACCACTGCGGAAGTGCGAAGTGCAAAATGCAAAGTGCAAAGTGCAAAGTGCGCCACTAGCGCCTCTACAGCCCACTGTCCCGCACCCGCGCGCGCGCGCGCGCGCGCATGTTCGTACGGTGCTTCGCACCGTATTGAGGTCTCTTGAATAGCCTCTTAAATGCTAGATGAATTAACTCTTCATCTTCCATTTGTACTTATTAAGTGTACAAATTCTTAACATTTTTCCAATGTGGGACTCAAAGGTTGCCCACCCCTTTTATAGCTTAGTGATGACACTTAGCTTTGTACATTTTTCAATGTGGGACACTATACCCTTTTATATTTGGGTTAGCTTCCCACCTCTTCCTCACACTTTCAATGTGGGACAAGCTTCTTAAGGCTTTTACACCCAAAAAACTCTTACTCTCTTATTTTAAAAATCTCCAACAATTTTGAGGTCTATTTTATTGGCGACCCTTTTAAATATTTTTGTGGCACTCCCCCCCCCCCCCCCCCCCCCCCCTAAAGTATTGTGAGTAGGGGTGTAAACGGATATTAGAAAATTCGAATCCGTTCGATATTCGAGTCCGAATTTTGCTGATATTTATTCGGAAAAACGGATATTGATACAGATATGAACAGTGTGTTAAAATATCCGAGAATACGGATATGGATAGTATATGTATCCGGCACGGATAATCCGTATCCAAAGCGGAGTATCCATATTTGCGGATATTCGTTTTTTCGAATATCCGTATCCGTATTCTATTTGATATTAAATTATTATTAATATTAGTTATGTATAGTTATTATATATAATATTTATTATTATATGAAAAATATAAATATATAATATAAAATTTTAACCACTCATTTAACAAAAAAGTGGATAAAAGTACTTTTTAAAAAATTAAAAAAGAAATACAAACTTAGAGTTATTAAAATAAAGAATGGAGAAAAGGGAAAACAAAAGTGACTTGAAGTTAATATGAAAACGTAACACACATAGTTGATTGGAATTATTCTGAGATTGGAGGAGACTGGACTGGAGACATATGGGTTTTGGAGATGTGGATTTTGGTGCCGACGACAACCTTTATTATTATTATTATTATTATTATTATTATTATTATTATTATTATTATTATTATTATTATTATTTCCATTACTTGTTATTTTTCGTAAGTTCAATGACTTATTTATGTTTCGTAAACTCGTGATTCATGTATATGAATAATAAAGGTTATTAGTTGATTTTAAACATTCTCTTAAAAGTTTATATTAAATATGAACATTAAAGGTTAGACTTTGGTCTTCTAATTTTTATTCAACACGAATTTTAGTTAATTTCAAGATTAGTGTTAATTACAATGGATAAACAACATAAACGGATACAGATATTATCCGAATCCAGGGAATCCGAGAGGATACAGATATGGATAGTTGTTTTTACTATTCGGGGGGATACAGATATGAATACGGATAGTGCATCCATATAGCGGATAAGGATATGGATAACATAGTATCCGCTCCGTATCCATCTGTTTAGGATATATAGATCTGTAATGCCAATCACGGTGGGAAGATATAAAAATTTTAAAAATATACATTTAGCTTCTCATACCCATTGTCGGAATGACAATAGGAAGTTGTAAGTCTAAATTGGACGGTAAACTGTTTTAAGCTCAGCCATGTGGGCCCCACCTTGGGCACTAGATAGTTTTTGCACCCAAAGTCTTGGACGATGAACTGTTTTCTGCCCACCATTGTGGGACTCGTTTATACAATATGTAAAGGTAATGCAACTTTGCATTTGACTTACGTATTTCTATGGTGGAATGTGCATTATTTGATAATCATTGTGGAAAAAAAAGTGTAAATGTTTACCTTTAGCTCTCCCATTGTGGCTTGGCCTAAAATCAAATATATAATATTTTTGTACAATTAACCATAATTGTTTTACATAGTTAGAAAGGTGCATTGACATGTCCGTACTACACTAGTAGGGCATGATATGTTCTTAGAAATGGTAAAACTTAAATAATAAGGTCATTCATAATAGTTTTTCTCTAAATTTAATTTCAGACGAGCCACTGTAGGCAAAATAGTCGCTTTAATTACTGTAGGAATCATTAAGTTTTCTCTAAAGTTAAAAGGAGGCTTAGTGTTTCCTCAAACGGTCAGCTCAGGAGCGTAATTTACACTATGAATCTCAAAATGAAAAGAATCCCCCGTTTGGATATTAAAACCATTTAATTTCACTTTCAAATTGTATTTATAACATTAGCATTCCCCATATTTCCTCCAAACAGGATTCTTTTTCCTGTGTGGGTTTTAATCTCAACCCAATATAGCACATCGAATTGTGAAATTGATGAATTAGATCACTCCTCAAACCTTGTGAAAAGTAGAGAGTTCGAGAATTTGGGGGTTGCCCACTGGGGTTCATGTTCAAATTGTATCTTAACGACGTGCCATTTAATGTTAACCAATGTGGTGGGACATAAGTGTATTAATCAGTAAAACATTGTCATTTATAAGTACTCCATAGAGTGGCCGATGTACACTTTCTGTCCTAACAAAAAATGCATATTTAAAATTTAAAAGAATTATACAAATATTATTTTTGTCAACTTTAACCTCATAAATTCAGCAATGCATAAGATCAACATCAACATTTACCTCCGTTAAATGTATCAGTGTGATATCCTAATAGTACACTATTTTATGTAGTGTTTGTACTAGTACAACTATTAATTGACAACAATGGCAAAAAATATCTCATATATGAAATGAAATAAGTCTTTTTTTATGTAAAAAATTTATATATGTGTCAGTTGCTTGTATATACGTTATATATCGCTTCAACTTGATGCAACGTAATGTTAGGAAGCAACCCTCCTTTTATTAACATCTAGAGAGAGAATCAACATATTCTAGAGAGAGAAAGAAGGAGAGATGGAGTCTAGTCATGGGCTCTTGGAGGAGTTACTTGCTCCAAGGAGAGACAATCATTGGACTACTTTTCCTAACGAAGTGAATGAGTTGTTCAACACTAGTTGGAGCTTTGACCCTTTTGATGAGAGCCCAGATCATTTTGCCACACCCAACCCTAATTCATTTCTTGGCCTCATCACATCACCATTGGACCCTGCATTTGCTCCACCTTTCAGTGAAATCTACCCACTTCTTAATGGCTTCACAGCACAGGATATTCATACATCCTATGACCTCAAGAATATTACTACGCTTCCAATTCCATCAATAGTTGACCACAGTTTTGAAGATAGAGATTATGGTAGCTGTAAGGTTGAGATGGAACAACCCACCTCTGATACTATCCCTGTTTTCAACACGGGTTTATGTGGAGAGAGAAAAAGCAAATCTAAAAAGGTGGAAGGGCAGCCCTCAAAGAATCTAATGGCAGAAAGGAGGAGAAGGAAACGACTAAATGACCGTCTCTCAATGCTTAGATCAATTGTTCCTAAAATAAGCAAGGTACGTGTGATTATATATTTCATCTTTGATTTGCTAAATATGTAATAATCTTAGATTGTTTTTTAAGTTAATGTCATATTCCCTCGGCACCCATAAATATTTTTAAATAGCCCACCTCTATTTTTTAAAACAATCTAGCATCAATCATGAGTTTAAAAAAGTTCTGATATTTCTAACAAATGGTCCTCACTAGATTCACTTCCACCCTGTGCTAGATTTTTCAAATTGATACCGATAGTTTGGAAAATCTTTTTTCATAGTTTTTTTTTTTCAATATGTCTATATACAGAAGTTCCTTTTTAATTAACGGAAGTTAGAATGCATGTGTACATAAGCAGATGGACAGAACAGCTATACTTGGAGATACCATAGATTACATGAAAGAGTTGTTGGGAAAGATACAAAATTTGCAAGAAGGAGATATGAAGAAGGATATTAATCAAATGAACTTGATGGGGAATTTGAAGGATCTAAACGGGAATGATATAATAGTGAGGAATCCCCCAAAGGTACACATGCACATACAACTTTCTAGCTTCTTCTTTTTTTAAGCTATTAAAGATTGGCAAAGTGTAATTTTTTATTCCTTCAAATAAATATCAAAGTTCATGTAAGACATAGATCCGCCTTGAATGTAGACTGTAGTGGTAGGGTGGGTAATTTATAAAGGTTCTAAAAATGAAATTTCCAGCGACGATGTTTTCAGTTTGATGTAGAAAGGAGAAAGATGGACACAAGAATCGAGATCTGCTGTGCTGCAAAGCCTGGACTGCTGTTATCAACAGTGAACACACTCGAAGCACTAGGCATTGACATTCACCAATGTGTTTTAAGTTGTTTCAATGATTTTTCAATGCAAGCTTCTTGTTCTGAGGTACATACATACACAAACATATACATATACATATTCATACCCGTACACACGAGGGGCGTGTTCGTTCATACACACACACGTCGGTAAATATGTGTATCAATAATTTTAGGGCTACACTCAAATGCGACACTTTGGGCGTGACACGGTGACACGCTCACGTGTCAAAACTCATATTGACTTGTGTTTGAGCTTCATTTTTTATGGGTCCGGACGCGAGTCAATTTGAATGCGACATGTCAAGGTGTCGCTACAAAATGTGTTGATTTTGAGTGTCAACCTAGAACGACTCATATGTATATATATGAATACACGTTTGGTGGCCATTAATATATATATACTCTTTGTTAATATAGTTTTTTTTACTTTAATCCCGTCTCCAAAAATTTGTGAGGTCTTACTCTAATTGTATTTTAAAATTGTAATAAATTTCATAACTAATCATAACCGTTCATAATTGTTTTGCAACCACCCTTCTTTTTTTTTTCTCCAGATAATGGCACTTGTCTCATATTTATTACAATAGGACCTACAATTAAAAAAATAAAAACATAAGAGTGGCTACAAGTAAATCTTTAAAATTAGAACTAAATATTTTAGATCCCTTTGTTAATATAATATATAAATTAACCTCCCCTATTGAGGGTTAAGTGTTGAATTTTTGAAAGAAATTTGGTAGGACATCTCCGCTAAAGTTGATTCAAATTTAAATATTTAGCAAGTAAAATCGACCCCGTTGATAATTTATGATAATAGTTGGAGGAAATATCTCCCCATCATTCATATCATCTTCGGTGTAATTCATTCAAAAATAAACTATTTATGTATTTAACACGGTATATATATATAATGCTCTTGTGTGGACTGTCCCGCATTTTAACAATGCGGACTGGACATGTGTCACCTGATGGTGAGCTTAAAATTATCGGCAAAATTATAGGGGCACTTTTTTTTTTTTTTTTTAAGTTCACCGTCAGGTGACACTTGTCCAGTCTGCACTGTTAAAACGCGGAGTGATCCGCATAAGAGTAGTAACCAATTGGGTGCGGATCCAAATAACGGGCTTATTAATAGACCTCTTCAAAACGACGTAGTTTTGAGGTGAAGTGAGGTTTTCTTATAATATCACCCTCATTTTCACCCTAAAACTGCATCGTTAATAAACTTGTTATTTGGGTTCACACTAGATTGGGCTATGTGTGTGTATATATATATATATATATATATATTATATATATATATTATAAAACAATGATGATCCTTTGAAAGTCCATAAATATTTACAGTTTTTACTTGATATGGTAAAAATTGTCTAATGTTCACTTCTTTTTTTATTTTTGAAGGAAGTCTAATGTTCACTTTTAATCTATTTAATTTTAGGCTGAGGACCTTCAAACCATGATAAGTTCCGAAGAAATTAAGCAAGCATTATTCAGAAACGCAGGCTATGGAGGGAGATGTCTGTAGAAGGAATAATGGGATGGAAAATAAATGTGGAAAAGAATTTTGCAAGTTAAGGGTCGCAATAATTTTGTCTATTTTATAAGGTGTTGTTTATTCCTTAGATCCGTGAAACCTAAATGTATCACTTGCTCCAGCATGAGGGTGTTTATTAATAGAAAGAACAATTATTCCTCCTCTTATCATAATAGATATAAGAATGAGCGAGGTTGATGTAGTTGCAATTTTCAATGATATAAGAATGTCTTGGGGACCTACCCTTCAAAAAACTATGTAATTGGAATATATCTGCAGCATAAAAAACTGACAGGTGCTCTTATTCAGACGCTTAAACATATACAAGTTACTCTTTCATGCCAGTATATGTTATAATAGTACTGAAATTACAGAATCGAGGATTGTATGTATATATATAAAATATAAATATGCTAAAGGTTAGTCACTTTATGGCTTTATACATTATCAATCAATCTGGGCTATCATTGATGAATTGCGCATGAAAACATGGCAGCACCTCCAGGAAATTTAGGTAGGCCAATAAGGTTCTTCTAAAAGGATGCTTTATTCTCACTTAAAATTTTCAGCAATAAAGCTCTAATATGAAGAAATATATAAGCCCACTAATCGATTTGATGTTTTTTTTTAATGAATGGTAATGAATATTCATAGATGGGACCCCGGTCTCAAAGTGGTAGACAATCAGCCTAATCTTGTCCAAACTCAGTGCTCAAGTTTGGCATGCTTGGGGTTTTATTCTAATACTAAACCAAATCTTTGTTTATTATTGAAGAGGGTCAATTATTCACAAACCAAATCATGCGTGTGTTTGGACTGATACGAGGGGGAAAGGAATTAGAATCAATGAATCCTGTTGGGAGATTGTGGAGAACCGAAAATCTGGAATTAAAATCAAGAAGATCATGATGAGATTAGTGCTAGCGAAATTCCGAAAGCCTCGAAATATAGCTTGTCGGTTGTGCGGAATACAACCCAAGACCTTTTTCCTCAAGCTACTAAATCAACTTACTAATGTAATTACGAAATGAAATAAGCATATAGCAAACACACAAATTTAGAGATACAAATATTTAACGTGGGTTACTAAAATTAGCTATGTCCATAGGAGGGGAAGAGAGGTTTCACTATAGAAGAATATGTGGTACACACTCATTCACTCTTTTGAACACACTCAACTCACAATATTAATCTCACAATATTGTAGGAACCCTCACACAAAAATTTCACAAATTGGTCTTGTTTATTGCACTCACTTACAACTAAAATACCTTAGTTATAAACTTCTTTCTAATTGCTCCCTCACTTTATTTTTGGTGTGTCTTTCAACAATGAAAATCCCTTCCTTTATATAGGTTGTCAAAGGAAGATTAAAGGACTAAACAAACCCTTATTGGAATGGTTATGTAGCATTTAGTGGGCTTGCTGGTGGTGAAGCACTTTATGGGGTTGTTGAGCTCTTAATGAGGCTGTTGGTGGTGGAGCTCATAACGGAGCATTAAAGAAAATAGAGAAAATAGGGTTGCCACTTTCATTTTCTTTGTGAGATTATGAATTGCCACATTCAATTTCTTAGTCAGATTTCACAATCTCCACCTTGGCAAACCTTGTCAATTGAAACCTGACTACTCTAACTAATCCTGGGATAACAACCAGTAACTACTTGAGGACTATCTATATATTCATCAAGCCCACATGACTCCACCCAGCGTGGAGCCACTTCCAACTTCAACAATAGGTGATATTGAGAAGCTTTAGGCAATGCCTAAACTTTTCTACCATAACTGCTTTTGTGAGTACGTCCGTCGAGTTTTGAATAGGTCATGCTCCTCGGACCTTCTACGTATTAGCTTTACCTTTCGCAGACCAGGGATTATGCTCCGCAGTCCCTAAAGATGGAGTTCGTTTTCATCTCCTTACCTTCCTCCCTAAACTTATGCTGCCAGTCCCAGTGCTTGTTATAAAAATTCTCAAAGTGATGAGCTTGCCCCCTGCTCAGGTTGATCTTAATGGTTGCAGGGCCATATTAACTTCCTTAGTGGTTTGGAAGAAGAAATTTGACAAAGATATCATGATCGCGAAGTTCTTTGACATTTATAGAGCGAAAGAGAACAATATCGATAATCCTTGGTATTACTATATGACTATGCGGAGTGCCAATTGATATCTCATGAGGGATAGGCCTTTCAATAAAAAAAAAAGGTAAGTAATTTTTCATCTCTGGAGATAATTGGGAAATTCACTTCGCGGAGTCTAAGAGGGAGAGATCTCATAAACTTTCGCGGATCTGCGGTCGTCCCTCCTTTGGAAGGTAGAAAACCACTTCTCAAATGGTTGTGGCCTTTATTCTTTAAACTTTAACTTCTTTAACTTGTCTTTTTGTTGTTTTGTTGCAGTCCTTGGAGGCTTGAATCCATTAAAGCATCAATGGGAGAGAATTGAGGTCACAATGGACATTCCCGATAAGAAGGACTTATCCTCCATGGTCACTATGAAGCCCTTATATAGGCTTGGATATTATGTTATGCACGTTACTCTTTTCACATCTGGAGGTAAAATAGATTTTTAGGTTGTGACCCACTACGCTTTTAAGTAGGTTTTCAGTTGCAATGCTGAAATTATCTTGCTGTGCAGGTATAACTGTGGGCGAAGAGCCAATTATGGAAATTGACAGAGAGTTGATCCTTTCCCAACTTGATGAGCTGAAAGAAAACACACAAGCTATGAGGCAAGCTCCCAAAAAGGCCAAGAGAAAGAAAAGAAAAAGGGTTGCAGACAAAAATATTCCCCCAATAGATGGGGTCCCCATTGGGACTCAAAATGAGGCTGCACCGGGTGATCGAAGCATACCAATTTATGATGGTGTCGTGGCAAACATAGCCAATGAAGACTTGGCTTCTCCTATTGATGATAGAAATCAAGAGTCCATAAACTACGGGCACATCAATATCAGTGACTCCCCTCCACGGACTTCTACTCCAATTCATGCTAGAATCGTTTGTGGTCATCCCTCCCCCCGAGGTTTTCGAGGTTTTCCCTTTTATCTCATTCTCCATCTCGGGGAATGGCGCTCACGTGCGCGATGGAGAGAGAGAGAGAGGTCTCGCATCCTTTCGAGGAACACTTCGACCTTCGTCGATATGGGGTGATATAAAGAGATAGTGTCGCCAACCTATTTTACACAAAACAAATAAAAAATATGTTATCGCCGCGAGAGAACGGCATAAAAAAAACTTATGCTTGCGAAACCAATTAGATCAGAGGTATGGGGGCTAAGTTACGGAATGGGAAGGTGTTAGGAACCCAACCCGTCCTTCTGGTCTCTCATGGGCTTATGTTACTATTTTTTTAATTTCTCTGTGAAATGTGTGTGCTTGTCTATATAAGTGGATATCAGAATTGCTCAAATCGCATCATGGAAAAGATGGAGTGAGGTCATCCGTAGGAATATTTCCAAAATAATAATTAAAAATATGATGTGTGGACTGATCGAGATATTGCTCATTATGATGAAATAATAATATGTGTTGGATAATATGCAAATATGAATCACAAATGTAAAAGTGTTGATCGCTTAAATAAGCTCTGATACCAATTTGAGAAAGCCATTTGATATTAATTTAATCAAATTCGCAAATTCCAATTGTAAACTTATTTAATTGGTGCCAATTTTTAAACCAATTTAATTCAGCCTTAAAACATGTAACTACGTAACTGAAATCAAACCATCATAAACAAAATTGGTTACATATAGATTTCAGGAAAAATCTCAAAAAAGGAAAACCTTTTATTTCACTTAATAATACTCACAATAATTACAAGCGAAATCTGCAATGAATATCCGCAGATACCCACAAAAACGTGATCAGCCCAGGAATACCCACGAGCACTCCCTATGACACGCAGTCAACGTCAGCCCAGTACCTCCTTCAAGTGGCACTTAGATCAACAGTAGGTTATCCTCCTAAACGAGAAACTCCAGTAAAGATGTATCTCGGGGTTGAAAAACAATTCACTAAAGTTAAGGATTTTTGTGAATTGAAAACAAAAGGATTTGAACCTTAAATGAAGAAGAAAAAAGTAATCTGTTGTTTGCAGTTTATGCATAAAGAAATTCGTCAGGTCTTCTTAACGAAAATGGAGTGATTTAACACTCTTTATATAAAAAAAATTGAGTCGGCGCTTTCGCTTTCGATGTAATGAAGTGGCAAAGTCACTCGAACGAGAACAAATATCGTTGGAATGACATTAGCAGGTCGCTCGAATGACCTTAAAAAATAAATTTATTTTTTTTATTTCAGAAATCTGCTCAACATTTAGAAAAATATTTTGTAGAAAAACAACGCCTCAACGCTTAGAATTTTTTTTAGAAAAATATCTCAACACTTTAAATGAACCATTAAGGGATTAAAACACATCCTTACCAAAATTAATCTCGCAGAGGCTTTGAATGTTGAAGAACTTTGATGTTTGGATCCGTTTTCATGTATCATCAAACTTGAACTTTTTCTTCGACGGTTTGTAGCGGCATATGACATACACTAATGTAAACATGTCATATGAAATATGTCCTTACAAATCTCCCCATATGTCCATGCCGGTACAAAATAAAAACATCTGAATTATTAAATCAAAATGTCTATAAAATTCTAATACCCTCCCAAGAACCCAAAACTGAAAAGGTATAAAAAAGGCAATTCTGAAACTTTCTTAAAAATCTTCAATATCAAATCTGCAAATCTTTACGCTTTTATCATCAGGATGTGAAAAATCATCAATCTTTGCACATACACACTTGAGGCAAAGCAAATACCTTCATGATGTATCGAGATTGAAATGAAATAAACATAACATTAAAACGAATATCGAATCTCAAATCTCCCCCATAATGTAAAACTCCCCCAAAAAATCATAATTCATTGTCCCCCTTTTTATTTCTTCGAAATAGACAAGGAAAAGAATAAACAAAATAAACATGGAGTGTCACGATAAATATGCATAGCAAACATGGATCAAACTATACTCATGCAAAGGAATCCTCAAAGGCATCCCCAAACTATTTTTGATTTTTTAATTTTTTCAAGCAAAAATAATTTTAAAAAAATCACACATCATGAATTTACACTAAGATAACCAAATCATGGAAACGGAATGAATGGGTGTGAACATATTTGATAGGTAAATCAATGCAATCAAACATAACAAATGTGCACGATGAATATGTGTACTCCTAACGAATGAACATCAAAATCGCCTGAGGTATCGAAATGTAAATTTAGATGACATCGTCTTAATCAAATCGACAAATCAAAGTCAGACATGATTTTCGCACCAATAACGTCTAAAACTCTGTAACTCTTTTGCATGACTTTTCAAGGACATGCAAACCCATTTATATTCCATCCAAACTCCCTCATAAATAATAATGCTATTTATTTTTCTTTTGAGGTGATGAAACAAAATAAATTAGCCCACTTTTGACATATTTTTCTTTTTATGGCCTTTAAATTTTTTAAAAAAAAATTGGGCTCTTTTAAATGATGGCTATCACGACTAGTTAATTTTGTACTCTCGCAGCCCTTTCCCATGAACACTCATTATTTTTTGCAATTTAATTCCTCACGATAAGCGGGTCTTACATGCACTACTTTTATTGTCAAGTTTATCGCATTTGCTTTGTCAAATCATTTTTTATCTCCAAAATTTTTTACTCAAGCAAAGAATTAGACTCTTCCAATTTTAAGGATTCCTTATCTAAATTTTCAATTATTCCTAGAAGGTTATCACGTTCTCCCTTAAAATACGCACACTTATCCCTAAGAGTCTCTTCACGTGACACAAACTCATCGATTAAAATATTTTTATCCTCTTTGGCACAAACACAAATCCTAGAATTTTTAATGTCCTCCAATTCTTTTTCCAAAACTAGGACTCTATCATCACTCTCCTTTTGGAAAAAATTTAAAGCATTAAAGTCATGGTCTAAAGAAACAAATTTCTCATGATAAAAATCTTTTTGATTTTGAACCGTTTGCAAAAGATCCATGGCGGATTTAAAACGACAATTTTTTTTTTCCAAAACGTTAATTCTTTTCGCAAACGTCAAATTAAGACTTTTTAAATCATCAAAACTCTGACTCGTTCCATCAAGGGGAGGCATCCGATTGCATAAGTGCTCCATCGAAAAAATTATGAAATTTAAAAAATCAGATTTTTCAAAAAAATCAATATCACAAAATTTTGCAAAAAAAGGAATTCACAATAAATTAGTGAAACGTGCTCTGATACCAATTTGAAACAGTGGTAATTGCTTAAATAAGCTCAGATACCAATTTGAGAAAGTTGTGTAATGCTGATTTGATCAATTTCGCAAATTCCAATTGTAAACTTATTTAATTAGTGTCAACTTTTAAACCAATTTGATTCATCCCTAAAACATGTAACTAAGGGAGTGAGATCAAACCATCACAATCAAAATTACTGACACACAGATTTCAGGAAAAATCGAAAAAGGGAAAACCTTTTATTTCACTTAATAATACTCATCATGATTACAAGCGAAATCTGCAATGAATATCCGCATATACCCACAAGAACGTGCATTTTTTAATCAGCCTAGGAATACGCACGAGCACTCCCTATGACATGCAATCAACTTCAGCCCAGTACCTCCCTCAAATGGCACCTAGATCAGTAGTAGGTTATCCTCCCTACAAGAGAAACTCCAGCAAAGATGTATCCCGGGTTCCAAAAGTAATTCACTAAAGATTGGGATTTTTGTGAATTGAAAATAAAAGGATTTGAACATTAAATAAAGAAGACAAAAGTAATTTGTTGTTTGCAGTTTATGAAGAAAGAAATTCTCCAGGTCTTCTTAATGAAAATTACTGATTTAAGACGCTTTATATAAAAAAATTGAGTAAGCACTGTTGCTCGAACGAAGTGGCAAAGTCGCTCGAACGAGGACAAATGTCGTTGGAACGACATCACACGAGATTGCTATGTCGTTTGGACGACATTAGCAGGTCGCTCGAACGACCTTAAAAAAATAAATTTATATTTTTTATTTCAAAAATCTGCCTCAACACTTAGAAAAATATTTTAATGCAAAACAACGCCTCAACACTTAGAAAATCTTTTGAAAAAATATTCCAACACATTAAATGAATCGTTAAGGGATTAAAACACATCCTACCTAAATTAATCTCGCAAAGGCTTTGAATGTTGAAGAACTTTGCTATTCGGATCCGTCTTCATGTATCTTCAAATTTGAACTTTTTCTTCGAGGGTTTGTAGCGGTATACGACATAAACTAATGTAAACAAGACTTATTAAATATCTCCTTACAACAAGTATGATATATGTAAATAATATATGGATAAAATACGAAAAAGATGAAAATAAAAAAATAGGAAAATAGGACTCGAGTCTCTGATTTTAGCTCGAGATGCCTGCATAGCCTATAAAGGAATCAAAGTTTACATAGTTCTCATGCGGCATGAGGATTGGGTTTATCCCATAAATTCAAACGGGGACTTTATTATATGCCCGTGTAAGAAAAATGTGTTTTTAGTTTTGAGAGAATGTGGTGACAAATCTCGTTGGGAATTTATAGGTGTAACCCTATTTTTCTTATTTTTTTATGGAAAATATACTATGTGCAATGTTTCTAATAAAGGATTGAATATTAATATGTGTATGATCTATAGTAAAAGATAAATTAAGAACTTATGTAACTAATGCAAAAAAAGAAAAAAAAATTAAAAAGGGAGAAAAATGTTTGGACCTTCTTTACATGCTTGTAGATTGATCTTGATTGATGATGAGATTCCTTGCAAGTGAATGAATAATGTAGGAGGATTTTTTCTAAATTGGGTGTGAAAGTGATGGGAATGAAAGGTGGAGAAATGTTTCAAACAAGGAAACCTAGTTGACTTAAAAAGAATGTTACTGAAATCTCTGAAGTTGATGTTTTGGAGGTGCCTTGGAAGGTGAGTTCATTCACTCCTTATATAGGGTCAAGGTACCGATTATCGGCATTATCCTTTCCTTGCCTATTGGCAGGTTACCCTAGACACACTGCCGATAGGCAGGTAAATAGATGTACAAATTTTTCAAAAACATGGTCGTAAATGCAATTCGTAAGTCCAAATTGCTCATGGGTCATACCGTTGGAAAGGTTATTCAAAGAGCTTTGAGAATCCTTAGGCTTATACCATGTTCGGGAGTTGACTTTGGGTCAAACGGGGCTCAGAAGTGCCCGTCGATCCATTGGATAGGAGATCATCGGACGACGATGGATCATTGGTCCAAACTGTAAGTTTGAATCGTGTAGGGGCAGACCGTTGGAAAGGTTATGAAAAAAACTTCGATGTTACAAAGAGCTTTGTTCTTTTTAGAGAGATTACTTTGGTTAAGCAGAGATCAAAAGCGCCCGGTGACCTTTTGGAGTAAAACGGATCGTTTGTCTGTACCGTAAGGTTAATTTCCGTACGGGGAAGACCGTTAGAAAGGGTATTCATTGACCTTAGAAGATTCATTCAGTCTCATTCAATCTGTAGAGTTGATTTTGGTCAAACTGAGCCCAAAAATGCTCGGTAGCCTACGAATCAATTTTTGAGGAAAAATAGATCGTTCGTCCGAATGGTTATGATTTTTTGTGCATGGGGCAGACCATTTTGAAAGGGGTTTCAATTCCCTTTAAAGATTCATTGATCTTTCACTCGGACGATGAAGTTTATTGGGGTCAAATCAGGGCCTGAGAGCGCCCGATGGCCTTTAGATAGGCTTTTGATAGTAAAATGGTTCATTCATTCGAACCGTTATGCAGATTTGCGCACGGGGTGGATCATTGGAAAGGGGATTCAGATCCTTTTGAAGGCTTATTAAGCTTTATCTCTTATTAGAAAGTTGATCGGAGTTAAATAGGAACTGGGAGCTCCCGGTGGCCTCTAGATCGGTAGTCGAAGTATGACATATAGTTTATGGTAAAGGGAGAGGTGGTAAGGATATAAGGAGAGATTTAGGTGGGGTCCTAGAATTTGGTGCCTACAGAGCTCCTCGACGGTGATCTTGGAATAAGTGAAAGTTATCGAATAGACACAACTTGATTTTTGGGAAAGAGGTCAATTCTGCAGACCAAAGGGATGGGGATTATCATTTCAAAGGTTCGAGGAGGATTATGAGGTCCTAAGGTAATGCTGGGGATGGACTATTCTGTGGGATGAGGTCAATTCTAAGGACCTAAAGTTATGGCGATCAATTTTATGGGTCGAGGTCAATTCTGCGGACCTAAAGTCGAGGCGACCAATTTTGAGGTCAAGGCCAATTCTGAGGACCTAAAGTCGAGGCGACCAATTCTGCGGGTCATGGCTAATTTTTTGGGTCAAGGCTAATGTCGCAGGCCTAAAGTACAGGCGACCAACACTGTGAGTCAAGGTTAATTTTGAGGACCTAAAGTTGAGGTGACCAATTATGCAAGCCTAACGTTGTGGCAACTAATTCGGTGGGTCAAGGCCAATTCTACCGTCCTAAAGTAAAGGAAACCAATTCTGTGGGTCGAAGAAAATTTTGTGGTCCTAAAGTAGAGGCGACCAATTTTGTGGGTCGAGGTCTATTTTGGGGACCTAAAGTATTGGTGACCAATTTCACGGGTTGAGGCCAATTTTATAAGTCAAGGAAAATTCTATGAGCCTAAAGTAGAGGTGAACAATTCTGTGGTTGAGGTTAATTCTGAGGACCTAAAGTTGAGGTAACCGATTCTGCGGGTCAAGGCCAATTCTACGGATCTAAAGTAGAGGGCGACCAATTATGCGAGTCGAGATCAATTATGCGGACTTAAAGTAGAGGCGACCAATTTTGTGGATCGAGGCCAATTATATGGGCCTAAAGTAGGGGCGACCAATTCTATGAGTTGAGGTCAATTCTGATGACCTACAGTATAGGCGACCAATTCTACGGGTGGAGGCCAATTCTGCGAGACTAAAGTAGAGGCGACCAATTCTACGAGTTGAGGCCAATTTTGCGGGCATAAAGTAGAGTCGACCAATTATGCAGGTAGAGGACAATTTTATGGACCTAAAGTTATAACTCGGGGGGTTGCTCTCTGGGGAGTCTTTAATTTGCCTCTTTTGAGACTCTCATGGGGAAGAGACATTGTTTGGGGATTACGTCTTTTAAAAGGAGATGGCCTTAGCCTAAAAAATTACACTAGGGATTTAAGAAGGTACTAAGTAATCCAGTTGGGGAAGCATTTGATTTTGGGTCCTGTTGGGGATTTTGTTTCTCTAAAATGTTATCTATTGGCTTATAGCTCCTCTGGGGAAGTTGGATTTGGAAGTTTTGCTGGGGAAACAATTGATGACTTGAGATTCTGAGATTCTGCTAGGGAATTGTAGTAGATTCCGAGTATGCGAGCGTATTGTTCTAAGGTTTAAATTGGGGATAGAAATGTAATTTTAATTTGACGAGGGATTTCGAGAGTTTGAAAAATGGATTTCTTGGTGAAGAAATGTTCCAATATTTATTTGGCAATTTTAGGGATTTTATGAGATTTTTTATACAAAATTTTCAGAGGGTTACCGACCGACATGGTTCAAGGGTTACCATTTGGAAATGGCACAGTCTTTTGGGCTGACTTTGAAAGGGGAAGTGGCAGGTATCGATTAGTATGGGGTTCAGCATCTGCTGGGGATTGGTTTTAGATAGTGGTTGATCTCATGTTGAGGGTGACGCCGGAGGCGGTGCAGGCGGCGTTAGGTAGAATTGCTGATTGTTGATTGGGGATGCAGGTGACCTTTTACCCTCTGGGTACAGCTCTTCGGGACTTTCTTACAAATTTATCATTGATTATAGGAGCTTGGCATTTGCATGCTTGATGTAGCGGCATTGCACCTGAAAATAGACTCAAAAAAGAGGTAAAAAGAGATGCATATTTTGATTGATTATCTTGATTTGGTGGCTTACTCTACATGCACTTTAATTTTTTGTTGAGTTTTTTGGTTTGAAAAAGAGCAAGAAAATTGTGTTTTTTAGAAAATTTTCAATATGTTTGAGTAGAAGATGGCCTCGAAGGCTCAATTGAAAAAAATCTTCCCTTTGAAAGGATTTATTTTGAGAAAAAGTTGGAAAATGAGTTTTTTTGGATTTTTTTAATAGTGGAAGGCCTTGGCGACTTGGTTGGCATATAGCTTAGGGGATAGAAATATTGGTTGTAAAGTGGGGCTTGTCTCCTTCAATGGATTGTGCTAAATCTAGTGCATTAAATAAACTGTAATAATGCTAGTTTTGCTGGAGTTGTTGCTTTGGGCCTTACTTCAAAGCTTTTATTAGTGACAGGGGATTTAATGGTGGATCCTCAATTAGCTGTCATTACAGTGTGGATATCATATCATCGTAATCCTACGGTGGTGATACTGGCAAAGACCTTGAATGGTCTTAACGCTTGGCGGGAAGTCTACTTTAATTTTCAAAGAGGAAGCCCGGTTATGCTGTTCATGTGGATGGATGAGACATTCCATTTAGCGGTCCCCTTGAATATCCCATGGCAGTTGTGCTGAATTTTTTTGCTCATTATTTCATCAGTGTAGGCCCATCCATAGAGAACTGGGTAAACTAGTTTGTGGAGCACGGAGCTTGATGTCTGCATTGATCGATACTGTGGTGGGGGAGTTGTAGGCCATTCTAGAACTGAGGGAATACCGGTATGTTTGGTTAGTTGTCCTTTAGCATACCTCATTATATATCCCCTAGATAATCCTCTATCAGGTCAGTTGGGAGAAAATTATGCCTCCCGTAACCTAGATGTCTTTCATGTAGACGATTTGACTTAGGCCTTGCGCATGCGGTTAGGCTCTCTGTGGGAGAATCGTCGTCCATCAACCCATCCTTCTCAATCTGTTGGCAAGCTTGGGCATGATTCTGAAGATTATATGAAATGGTTATGGAAGAGGTTAGTGGTTAAGATCTTAATAAAAGAGACCGGAAAGATATGGTTCATCATGTTTGACCCTATGGATGTGAGCATAGTTATTTTCTCTAGGCTGGTTTGGGATTATCATTCAATGGAGCGCCTTTGGCATACCATCTAAGTAGGGGATGTTTAGGAGCCTCCATGAGAAAATGATGATGGGGTTAGTCTTCTGGCAGCTACGGATAGGGTAATTTATGAAGCTGGTGTCTATTAGTGAAGCTTTTGTGATGGAGATGTATTTGGTTATTTATTTTCTTTATTTTTATGAATAAATTTGAGAAGGTTTGGTTAGTTTATTTTTAAGAGTATTTTGGTTGGCGGGGATAGTTATTTGACTCCTTACGCTGATATTTTGTGTAATTGTACTTCATTTCCCATTTATAGAATAAAAAAGGATTTTAATTATCTTGTTATGCCTCTTGATGAGTTTTATATTTGAATTATCTATACCAATCGCTAAGGCATACATAATCCTTTTGTTCTCGTAGATAATAAAATGAAATTTCATTATCGGGGGTAAGAAAAGAATATCATTTTATTAAAAAGAAGGGGACTGTGACCATATAAAGGGTATGAGCTGCCTACGTACCTCTGGGGTTTTTGAAAATCTTCTGAATTTTCATTTTGAAAGAAAAAGTTTTTTAGAGGATCAGGCCACATATAGTTCTGAGTAGAGGGATATATATTAAGAATAGAAGGGTGATGAGATGAGTCATAGTGCACCGAGATTTAAGACTAAGGGTAGAATTTCTTAAGACGGTCCAGGTTGACTGGACACGCCATCTCTTCTCCATCAAGGTCAATGTGCATAATGGCTCCACCGAAAAGGATCTTCTTTACGATGTAGGGGCCACTCCAGTTTGGCTTGAATTTTCCTCTAGGGTCCCAGATGGGTTCTATGATTTCTTTAAGGTCTAAGTCCTCTTCTCGGACACCACGGTCCTTAACTCTCCTATTGAATTATCACGTTATTCGATAATATAATCTTTGTATATGATATAGAGACTTTAGCCTCCTTTCGTCTAAGAGAGACAACTCGTCAAAACGGCTATAATGCCAGTCTTCCTCATTGAATTTTCTCTCAAACATGATGCATAATAAAGGTATTTCTAGTTCAATGGGTAGGACTTCCTCCACGTCATATACCATAGAGTAAGGGGTAGACCTAGTAGGTGCCCGAACTGAAGTGTGGTACCCCAAAGGGCGTAAGGTATCTGATCTACCCAATCTCGGTAACTCTCGATCCTCTTGTTGATAATTTCTCTGAGGTTATTATTAGAGGCTTCAGCTGCGTCGTTGGTTTGTGGTCGGTAGGGAGAAGATTTATGTCTCCGAATCCCATACTCATCGACCAATTTCATAATTTCTGCCTCGAAATGTAACCTATTATCTGACACTAGCTCATGAGAAACACTGTATTGGCAGATGATGTTCTTCTGAATGAATTTGGCTACCTTTTTAGCATTCAGTACTGCCTATGACTTGGCTTTAACCTATTTGGTTAAGTAATCAATGGAAACTATGATGAAATCGTTCCCATTGGAGGCTTTGGGTGTGACTTTCCTATGATATCGATACCCTATGCGGAGAATAGCGAGGGATAAGTTATGTTGTATAACTCTCAAGGAGGCAATTGCTGGAGATTGGAAAACTGTTGACATTTAAGGCATCTCCGGACATAGGTCGCCAATCCTGAACCATAGTAGTCCAATATTAACCCTATTGGATAATCTTCTAAGCGAGCATATGGCCATTTATATGGGGTTCGCATTCCCCATTGTGGATCTTCTACATTATTTCTTTAATGTCAACCCCTACGATGCAGTGTAAGTGGGTTATATCGAAGATTCTCTTGAACAATGCTTTATCGCAGATAATGTACTGGGCAACCAGTTTGCGAGAGGTTTCTCGATCATTCTTATTGGTATCTGTGGGGTACCTACTTCTCAAGCGTCAAATATCATAATACCAGCACTCGGTCATATCAGGGTCCTCTTTTATGATGATTTCAATATGGTAACAGTGGGTCGATTTAGCTTTTTTGGACTAAAAAAGGTCTCATCGTTATTCCCTCGGGCATGTCGATCATGGAGGCTAAGTTATCAAGGGAATTGGCTAAGTTATTCCTTACTCGAAGTAAGTAATGCAAGCTGATATCTTGGAATAGGGAGGCCAGCTCTTCTGGGTGGGCGTGAAAGGGTAAGACCTTTTTTCTTTAACTTTTGATCTTCTAAAAATCTGGCAGGTGATGAGGGAAGAGTCCCCATAGACATCTAGGCATTGGATACTTTTCTTGAGAGAGAATTTAAGGCCTACGGTGCATGTCTCGTATTCGGTCATATTATTGGTGCAACGAAAATCTAGCTTAATGGCAATGGGAGTGTAAGAGTCATCAGGGGTGATCAGGAGTATCCCAATATCGTATCCATTTTTATTCGGTGTGTCGTCAAAGAACACTTTCCACCGAAGCTCTTCCTGAAAGGTGCAAAGGATATTTTCATTCAGGAATTCGAAGATCCAAATGTTAGTTTCTTCCATAGGGTAGTTGATAAGGAAGTCTGAAATGGATCTTTCTTTTATGGCTTTCTGCGTGATATACATAATATCAAACTTGGCTAGTAGCATCAACCATCGGTCCATTCGGCCAGATAGGGTAGGTTTCTTGAGCAGGTATTTGATATGATCCATTTGAGAGACAAGTCTTTAGGAAAATAGAGAATATAGTGTTGTAATTTCTGAGTGACCCAGATAAGGGCGACACATATTTTTTCCAATGCAATGTAGTTGACTTTGTACCCGACTAGTTTATGACTGGCATAGTAGATGGCCCTTTCTTTGCAGGATTCTTTAAGATATTGGGCTAGCAAAGCCCCAACTGCGGTGTTTGCTACGTCAAAGTATAGGAGTAGAGGGAGACTAGGCTACGGTGGAATGAGTATCGGAGGTTGGGTAAGGTACAACTTTATTTATTCAAAGTCTTCCTGACAGGCCTCATTCCAGACTTTGGTGGAATCCTTTTAAAGGAGTTTAAGTATGGGTTCAGAAATAAAAGTCAACTGGATGATCAACTAGCTGATATACTATAATTTTCCTAAGAATCCCCTCACTTCCTTCTCCGTTCGAGGTGGTGTCATTTTGAGTTTGGTTTTCAGTTCTCACTAACCATGAATCCATAAAGCTTTCCTTTAGTGATGCCAAAGATAAATTTTTGGGGATTAAGTCGCATTCGGTATCACTACACTCGTTCAAAGAATTTTCGGAGGGCGGGAGCATGACCTTCCCGAGTCTTAGACTTAATGATTATATCATCCATGTAGAACTTGACCTGATTGTGTATCAGATCATACAAGATGGTTGTGAAAGCCCCATGGTAGGTAGCCCCTATATTTTTTAGACCGAATAGCATAATTTCGCAGCGAAAGGTTCCTCGAGGGGTGGTGAATGATATTTTTTCTTGATGATCAGGGTGCATCTTGATCTGATTATATCTGGCAAACCCGTCGATGAATAACTTGAGAGCGTGACTGGTCCTGTTATCCACGATCATGTCGATATTGGGTAGTGGGTAATCATCTTTTGGAGACGCTTTGTTCAAATCCCGATAGTCAACACACATGCGAACTTTTCCTCCTGAGTTTCGCACGAGTACAATGTTGGCTCGCCACGTGGGATATTTTATCACTCGAATAAAGCCTACATTCAACTGTTTAACCACCTCTTCTTTAACCTTGAAATACCATTCAGTACGGAGCTTTCGCATTTTCTGTTGATTAATTTTCTTTTCGGGAGAGTTAGAATCCCGTGCTGAGCTATCTCAGGATCAATGCCGAGCATATCATCGTAGGACCATGCTAAGACGTCCATGAATTCCTTCAGTAGTTCTTCGAGTTGCGCATGCTCATGCTTGTCAAGGGTGAAGCCTATCCTAATCTCGCACAGTTGGCTTCTAGAACCGAGATTAATAACAATAGTTTAATCCTCATTAATTTGAACGTGGTTATGCTATTTTTTATTAACCTTATTAAGATCAGTTAAGAATCGTTCATTTTCAAAATCATCGTCATTAATAATTTGATTAGAATCAAGACAATTAATGTAAGGCACAATAAGATACTCAAAATCTTTCTTTATTTCATTCTCAGGAAAAACAACGATGAGAACCTCGTCAAAAGAGATCTCGATTACATTGTTATCAGAAAAAAGAGGAACAGCAAAAATGGAAGAATTAGGATAAACATATGGGTTGGGTTTCACTTCAGAAAGTGGAGCTGGTATAGTATTCTAGTTGAGGAGGGGTTCATCAGCTGCCTTGATCAGGATGGACGGATCCTATGATGTAGCACTTGAATGGATCATGCAGAGTGTTAGCCCCAGTGTTTGTATATTGAACGAGTCCTCGAAGTCAATTCCTTCAAAAATCTTTGTTACATCTATAGCTTCCTTAATGAGTGGTTACACATTATATTGGGAGTATTCGACCCAAGAGTAACTATATTGAAAGAAAATCTCCATGCCTGGCTTCATCTTCTTGTCCACATGATCATACCATGGTTCGGAAAATCCACAAAAGGGAAAATCTTCACCCTTTTTTATGAATCTTAGATTCAAGGAATCTCCCAAGACAGTCTTGGTAATTTCTAATCTTTGCTTCAATCGAGGTTAGTAGAGCATTTCGAGTTCCTCTGATGACGGTTAATAACCCATGCCGCATGGAGGAAAGGACTTTTTTTGGACTACGGGTACCTATATCCCCTATTGTCATCGTCCCAGCCCCAGTCTAGGCATAAAGTGCATATTATTGAACATCTGTATCACACTGACCTTATTGTAAGGGTTGTTCTCTGGATAAACTCGATCTTTGAAATCATCCCCTGCTGGGAGTGAAAGTGGTTCGACTTGGAAATCAAAAAAGGATCTTATCATTTGACCTATATTGTATTTCTAGTACCGAATTAATGGCGCTTGCATTCTCAATTTTATCATCATTGCCCAAGATGGTGATAACCCGAACTTTGGCAAAGGGCTTCAGTTTTTTATAGAGAGAGGAAGATAACCCCTTGATGCTGTGAATCCATGGTCAATAAAGAAATATATTGAAATAATCGGGTATGTCAATAACTTGGAATTCGATAATGGGATTGATAGGTCCAACCCCTATTGTGAGTGTTATGGATCCCATCACCTCTCAATGATTCTTGACATCAGCACTCACTGCGGAGAAAGTTGGATTAAGGTCACTTACTTTCAAACCCAATCAGTTGAAGGTTCTCAATGGGAAAACATTGAGTGTTTATTCGTTGTCAATGAGTGAGAGCGGGACTATCTTCCTCATTACCTCAATGGAGATGTTGAGATCATAGTTATGATTAGGAACAAATTTAAGGATTTCTTCTTCAAGGAAGGAAAGCAATCTGGTAGAGGTTAAGGACCCGACCAGGTTAAAGACTTCTTTTGAAGTGGTTGAAGGAGGGACTGTGGGCCCAATAAGAAATTGTATTAAAGCAATTCAGTGTAACTGAGAGGTCATAAAGATTCCCTACAAGGTGATGTTAGCCTGAGTTTTCTTGAACTAGTCGAGGATCTTACTTTCCTTGATGGTCATTTCTGGCATGGGGAGTTTCACGATAACTCCCTTTCCTTCTTTTACCCTTGCTGACTGAGGATTCGAACTCTGGTAGTGCGTCCCAAATCTTGTCATATGGTTCACGGAGAAGGGGAAGAACAGAATCCCGCTTCTTCATCTATTTTTGGCTTGTACGGCCACTTTATTAATTTTCCTAATAGATCTTTGAAAGATATCATGCCACACATGCTGATTATCGAATTAACATTTTTTTGGCATGGATCCTCATCTGAGCTGTTAAATTCCTCCCCCATGTGTTGGCAATGATGTCTTCTTACCATGAGAAGTCAATGAATTCCAAAACCACAAAAACTTCTTTATATAGATCCTCCCACTCAACAGGGAGGTACATAAGTCAAGGGACCAACTTCCCTTATAGATTTATAGCATTGAGTAACTCTATTATACTAAAAATCATATTGGTTTGTCATCACATGTCTGCCATAATCTGTACTGTATCGTCTAAATTGATTTTATCAACGGGTACCACCTAATTATCTGATTCTGGAGCTCACTTCTGGGCTTCTATGAATAGTGTATTGAACTTCTGACAGTCAATGGCATTTTGGAGGGCAATTTCAGCCTAAAATCTAAAAGTTGGTTCAGTACTTCTGGCAGTTCCATATATTTACCTTCAGATCGGATACGAACGATAATAAACGCTCTTGTGAGGAGTGACGAAGCTTGGTCGGCAAAATAGTTTAGGTTTAGGAGAAAATATGTCTAACGTTAAGGGGTTTGGGTGAAAATCTGGGTATGATGGGTGCTTTACATTATACAATATGGGTAGATGTATCAAATTTTGGATCATTTTCTACAAAGATGGCATTTGTATCGTTTGAAAGTGGATTGTGAGTGGTGTTTGGTCTAGGATTGCCCGATGGGGATATGACGCCCCGGTTAATTAAACCTTAGATTTCATTTCGAAGATGGAAACACTGATCAGTGATATAGCCAGCAGTTTGATGAAAATTACAATGGGCATCGAGTTTGAAATTTTTGGAAAGTGGATTTGGTAGTGGACGAGGGTCCAAGGGTTTGATGAGATTTCGACCCAACAAGGCTTGGTAGACTTTAGAAAAGGGAGCATGGAGCTCGGTGTATTCCTTTTTAACGGGGTTAGCATGACTTTATGGTGCCCTAAAGGTAGTAGGCTGAGAGATGTTGTTGATGGTCGAGACTGTAGCAGGCTTCTCATATGTTTTTGGAGTGAACATTTAGGATACTTTCTTTGGCTCAGCTTCTTTTTTGGCAATACTTACTTTAATATCCCCTCCTGTTTATTGAAAGGCTCAGAAATATGGGTAATATTGTCCTCTCATCGTCGCTCGAATATATGGTAAGAAGTTTTTCTTCATAATACCAATTTTTTCCTCCTCGAAAGGTCAGATGGTTAGAGTGACCGATTTCTCCCCCACCTTGCTATGAAATTAATGACAGTTTCTTAGAGGTTCTTCTTGATAAGTTTTAGATCACTGCATGTAACCTTCATCTCCTTATTGTATCTTTACTGCGACATGAATTTATGGGTAATATTATCCCATCTGTTGATTCTAAATTCCTCGAGGGATAGAAACCAACGAATAGCGTTATCTTTCAAAGTCTGTTGGGATATTTATGCCAGTATTTCCTCGGAGGCACCTAGCAGTGTCATGGCTTGGTGGTAACTTCGAAGATGAAAAATTGGGGGAACCATTACCCCTGAATTTCTCAATGGTAGGCATGTTAAAAAAATTCGGCAGCCTTTCTTTAGGGTAGGGAGACATATGGGTGTAATCCATGTAGTTTTCAAAGATTCGGTGATGATACGAGAAATCGTCCACTATACATTCTCGTACCAGCAAATCAAATGTAATGTGCATAATAAGTAAATAAATCAAGTAAATAGAGAGAAGACAAGATATAGAGTGGTTCATCCTTTAAAATATGCCTACGTCCACTGTGTTGCTCCATTCTCATTATGTGCGTTGCATTGTACAATATAATCATGCCTAAAGAGGCGTAAAAGTATGAGCATAAAGGACAATACATTGCAGTATTAAGGGTTCCGGTATGGCAGAGATCTGGCTACGATGTAGATGAATTACCCCCAAGCTGTATGTTGAAGTTGCGTAGAGAGAGTTTGGTACGGCTTCGCTAGGTGTTGTAGAATCTGCCCTAGGGGTGTCGATTCAATCCCCAATTTCGAGGTGTGGTCCTCTATTTATAGGAGATATGCTCACGTGCTCTGAGCACGTAACGTACATAAAATCTAGAGTTGATGTAATGGAGAGGGATGCGACCTGTAAGGTAAGCAATGTGAGTGTTGCATCCTGCAAAAGGCTAGAGCCAAAAGGTGCCTCACCCTGTACTGGGTATGGCCGCGGCCTTTTCGTAATGGAAAGTGGTATGTGCCACGCCCTGTATTTGGTAGGGCCGCACCCCGTGCTGAGAAGGGCCACAGCATATGTGCGGTGCAGAATACCATCCGCGATGGGGTACTGTATTCGTACTATCAATAAGCCCCCAAGTCATAGTGCCAAGAGATTTCGATTGGGGTTGTGGCTTAGATCAGTCTCTTTAGGTGCCGCGGTACTGTTAAGGTGACACTTCATCTTCCCGCGTCCTCTTATATAAATTGTTCTGACCGTGGACTTCATTATGTTTTCCAAACCTTTGAGCGCATATCGAGAGTGAGTTCCCGCACGTCCATCTTCTAGCATTTTTCGGTAATATTTTAAAGGCTGAGTGTGGTGGTTCCAAGGTGTTTCGAGGTTATTCGAGGCTGAGCATCGTCAGTTTCCTCCTTTCTAGGTAATTTTTTAATCAATATCCTCTTTAATAGATTTTGTATTTCGTAATTCTTCTTCAAATAAACGAACACATGAATTTCTGCATTTCTGAACTTTGTGTTGGATTTTTGTATCACCCCTTCCTGAATTATGTATTCATAATTTCTTTCTGAATTTCGGCTTTTCTGGGTTTATATCTGAAAAAACCCCCAACTAACTGACAAATGTTTAGGATTTTGATTAAATAGTCCGTCATTTCTCACGAATCGAACACATGATTGATAAATAGTTATAGTAATTATTGCCACTTTTCTCTTTGAATCAATCTTCATATGCTGAAATGAACCCCTAATCTTCAATTACTTGGATAACAGGTCGTGTATTTGTGTTGAATCCCATTGAATCATATAATTGTTCTTTAATAAACATTTCACATTCTGGGTCTTCGATCTTTAAATGAATAAACATTAGATACTTAACTGTTTGAGTGAGAGGTCGCGGAATGATAGAGTATCACTTTGTAATCTAGGGTTGCCTTTAATCCATCAAATATTCCTTGATTTGAACCCTATCTGCGGCTTATGGCGAGCGTGACTGCGGCTCCTTAGGTTCTTAGATTTATACCCTGCGATGCTTTAACCCTTAGTTTGATGTCGTTGAGTGCGTAGCCGCGACACTATAAAACCAATATAATCAATGTGCCGTGGCGATAATTATTTTTTAGGGATCTGAGACCCCACACTTGCCCATTTGGCCTCAATATTTCGTGTTCATCTTGATATTTCATTGTACTTGTCGTGGCCTCTAAGAGGCCTCTATACCATACTCGCTGCGGCGCCTAACTGCGGCTTGTGCTTTTTAGGTACTTCTGCAGCCATATGAGCTTTGACCCAGACGAGTTTTTAAGAGGCTTTTGGGCAAAGCATTTTGGAGCCTCGCCTCCTGAACTTCCTTTTGTGCCCCCTTTGAAGTCAATAGGGCCTTGTCAACTAAAGAATTGCCCCAACTGCATAGTATTAGACTCACACTCCGTCTGCTTCTAGGAAGGACTCTGAGACCACGCTGATGGAATAGGAAGCAAACTGTAGTAACCGACCAATGGATGTGAAAGATAACACCGCGGCTGGGGGGGGGGGGGAACTAGTGTTAGGGATGAACCAGTCGGCCCCTCTGGGAGGGTCGAGAGGCCTCTAGCTGCGCTTGATATCCGTAGCATTATGACCCAAGACTGGGTTGACTAGGTAGATGAAGCCTTCGAGTTTCTAGAAAACTTGATGTGCTCAGTACCTTCCATGAACCAAAGACCGTGCACGACACTTTCTGACGATGGGGTCTATTTTCCACTGCATGCTTTCAATTACGGGCCACGGCTGCCAGTTCCTGTTCCCATCAGATGAATTTTTCAAACCATGAAACTAGCAACAACCCAATTAGATCTCAATGGCTGGAGGTCAATCCTTGTCGCGATCGTGTTTTGGGAGAATCAATTTAAAAAAGACATTACTCCCGTGGAGTTTTTCCACTTCTACCGCCCCAAGGAAAACTTTATAAAGTTTGTTGGATATTAATACTTCTCAATCCGCAGCAGGGACGAGACCCTTTACACTGGGAGGCCGACTAGTGTAAAGAACTGTAAGGGGAAGTATTTCTACATCTCCGGACAAGGGTAGGAGATTAACCCTCAGGAAAATGAGAAGGAGAAGTCGTTTAGAATGCCGCAGAAATGGGGGTGTCCCTCCAAACTAGGTAATTGGATTATAGCCGCGTCCCTTCTTTATAATTGCTCATTATTCTCTGTACTAACCCTTGAAATGTTTTTCGCAGTTCTCGGCCACTTGCAATTGACCAAGTGGTAAGAGAATAGAGTTGCTGAGACTGCGATCGTCCTTACTGAGCATAAGAAATTCAGCACACTTGTTACTTCTGCCTCTGTGTTTGAAGCAGGCTACTTCCCAAATAAATCTATACCCAAAGATATGGCCATGGAAGGTTACAGCTCAATCAACATTCTTACTCCACCACAATTTATATTTAAAACTTCAAATATTTGCTGTTGTTTTTCCTCTTTCAGGTGAGGAGGTTGACAGGTAACTCTTAGCTGCCCAACTGGCATAGATGGACTAAGATGCAGTTGTCCTCAACAACGCTGCAGGGCACCGAAAAAGGAAGAGGCCCAAGACTAGAGCTTCAGCCACGATCCCTTCCAGCGACCAAAATCCTCCTACTGCGACCCAAAATCAGGCCGTGGAGAAAACTGACATTGCTGCCCCCCAACTCCAAGCTGAGTTTGACGATGACATCGGAGCCAATTTGGCTGTGACGGGTTTGATGTCCACGTCTGACACCACTATTCATTCATCTTCTCCACCTTTGCCACCTGTAGTTGCGATTAATGCCATCTTGGCACCCCCTAGTGCCACGCCAGGGTTGGTTCTGATGGACGACCGTAACCACAGCAAAGACAGCCCGACCTTGAGTCCTCATGGGACACTACTGCGAGGGGTGCCCAAAGGATGAAGATGGTTGTTGATGTCGCGGACCTTGATATGTTGGTGGACGAAGATCATGACGATCTAGAGGATTGTGGTCTCCATAGTCTTTTGAGGGTAAGTGCAAGTGCTCTCTCAGTTTTAATTTTGCATTCCATACCTTGCTCCTAACTTTTTCTTTTTCAGGTCGCGGACGTCATGGTAGCCCAAAAGAGGAAATATAAAGCCCTCTACAAACTAAAAGAGGTTACGGAGAGGGTACACGCCACTGACTTGGAGGATGCACGAAATTCCTCTTTCGAAGCTGGCAAGAAGTCTTCTGCCTCGGCACTACAGGCGGCTCAAATGGACTTAGAAGCTGCAATCAAGGTAAGAGAAGATACAGAGGCAAATTTTAATCAAGTTGCGAAGTCTCTTAAGGTCTGTCAGGCATAAGTCACGAAAGCTGCCCAAGTCGCTGAGTCCTCCAATAATAAGCTCAGACTTCTTCAAAAGAGGTATGAGGAGCTGGAGGCCAAGGCCGCTCATGATGCCAAGGCCCATGCCGCGATAATGAAGAAAATGGAGGCAGATCATGGCGAAGCCCTTCAACTGGACATCGACAGTAAGTTGGAGTCGTTTAAGGGCTCCAAATATTTTTATCTCATAAATAATAGGGCCTACCTCCGCGGTTACCAAGAGCTCTGGCGCAGAATCATAAAGAACTTCCCTGAGACTAAAGAGAAGGTTCTTTCCTGGGGCCTTGGTGATGTCGAGCATCAGCAATGCATAGCTGAGCTCAAGGTCGCGATTGAAAAAAAGCCAGGTTGAGAGCAGAGGATGAGACAGCGGCCGTGGAGGAAGAAACTGAAACAGCTGCGGATGGTGAGGAAGGTGATGTCAAAGATGATGTGGCTTCGTGAGCCTATAATCTTCAAAATTATTTGATAAGTCATCCGTACAGAGCCGCGATCCTTCAATTTTAAAACTTTTACATATATGGGTTGCGCCCCTTTGTAACCTTTTGTAACTCTTTATAGTGTCTACAACCCCATTGTCTGTAATAGCACTGATATTATCAAGGTTGTGCCCAATTTCAATGTTGATTACTTTTGCCTCCCTTTTTAGTATCTTTTGAATTTCTTCTGCTTTGCTTGCTTTGATACTTGAATGAATTATCTCTATATACATCTTTGCTTGTTTGAATTATGCATTTTATTCTTGTGAACGTATGGGTCATGGGTTGCGGCCATATTTTGAAACCAAAATGGAACATAACTTCAGGCCGCAACACTGTAATATGGATGGGCTACTGATTCGTATCGAATATTGTATATTTCCGCCCGTTATCCTTATGCATTCTAGCTCTTTTATGGTCCTAAATGCCTATAATTATGCTCATTAACCAGACAACCTTGGATTTGGATATATACATGCTTTGCAGGGGTTATTTGTGCTTTTGTAGGTATTGGAACGCTAAAAGTGAGGATCCGTTGCATTTCGGAGAAGTTTCGTCGATGGACGCTACTTCAAGGGCATTTTAGTCAATTCACATTTCTTATTCAGCTCATGTTAATTCCACGGATACGTAGTTTATTGAGTTAGCATCGTGTGGCCGTAAACGGTGCGTTGTTTGGAGTTCGGACGAAGAAGCTAGGCTCGTTTCCGTAATGGATCTTTTCCCCCTCATCATGGACCAAATGCTGCCTGAAAACAGAGTACTGGTCGACCGCGTACGAGGGACCGATCGACCGCGCCCCTGCGACCGGTCGACCGG